>PYAF01004391.1:51244-108880 GCA_007407185.1 Glycine tomentella | reverse complement strand
CAATAATTGTAATCGATTATATTACACACATGATTTTTAACATGGTCTGGCTTAATCGATTATTATGGACTGTAATCGATTATTTTACTTAAACATGATTTTATGCTCAGTCTGTTTTAATCGATTACACGTCGGGTTAATCGATTATTTTACCCGTTAACTGAAATCAAGAACTTACCAAGAACGTTTTAATCGATTATAGGAGCCTGAGGAGCGCTTTTAATCGATTAATTCTGTTACGAATTTTATTATAAATAGAACCCTTGCATTTTGTGATCAACAACAGAAAGAATTAAGTACAGACATGATATTTTCGAACTCTAAGCAATGAAAAAGCTTTCTAACGATTCACAAAGGCATTCTTCTGGGTTCATAAGGTCTTGCTTCCATTGATTCATCTATGGGTCACTAAGGATCTAGTGAAGCAAGGCAATCTTTCACAAAGGCTAAGGAAACCTGATTCTGCATTCATCCTGAGATTTTCATTATTATGCATTTCATTCTTGGATCATCAGGTGAATTCTTTCCTTATTTTTTGTGGGTGTAAAGTTTTCTGTTGTAACTTTTGATTTGGTTGATTCTATTGTAAGTGAGTTTTCTTGCAAGAGGAGATAGTGTTTCTCCAAGGACAGCTGAGTAGTGTTCTCAGTGTGGGTGTGGCTTCTAAGGGTCTAATAGGGTTTTAGATCTCTGAACTTCATCTAGGCTTGATGAAGAGAAGCTTGTAATTTCTTGTAAGAATAATATTTGCAATAGTGGAACTCTACTCTAGTGTTGAGTAGAAGAAACTGGATGTAGCCTCATAGGGTTTGAGGTGAACCAGTATAAATCTTGTGTGTGTTTTCCTATTCTGCAAACTTAATTGTTTTCCTTGTGAATTCTGTTTATATGTTGGTTCTTGAGGTATTACAAGTCTTTGATTGATATTGGATAAAGATTCTTGATTGTTTTTGTGATAAAGATCCAAAGGGAAAAGAAACTCTGATTTTAGTTTATCAAAGAAATTTTTAGTTTACCAAGGTTAACCAATTCACCCCCCCTCTTGGTTAAGTGTGAAGTGTTCCTTATTTTCACACCAGGGATTAGACAGCAGAGCACTACCGTGTCAGGTCAGCTCTTTGTTCTTGGGAGTGTTTCCCACTACTTGTGTTCCCCCATACTCCGAGATGGAGTGATGGGTGCATATATGATTTACATGCATTGAATTGGTTGTTACAGCTTTCTTCATGATGATATGTATGCATGTATCTGTGCTTTGTGTATGGTTACCTTTCGGATAGATCTTCTGGCCAGTAGATAGATATGGACCTCCCTAAGAGTAGAGCGCAACTCCTCCTTTGGTTTGCTCCATAGGAGAGATTCCTTAAGACCAAGAGATAAGTGGTCTCATGTTGTAGGAGCCTATTCTCGGAGGTACCATATGGAATGCATCCTTATGTAGGGGTAGCTCCCGTTGGATGACACAGGTGTGAGTTCCGGCCTCACACTGTGGACTGAGATGGTCCATGATGACTTACTAGGTACTGAGATGGTCCCAGGGGACTGAGATGGTCCTAGATACTTATGATGCTACACATTAGAGCTTGTGTGTGCCTATGTGTTGTTGTGATGATGTTGTGATGCCTATTAATGTATTTTGATCATGAAAGTGAGCTAGGATGAAGGAAAAGCTCCAATAACCCTGAGCTTACTGAGATTTTTATCTCACCCTGTGTGTGGGGATTATATTTTGCAGGTTGTACAACTGACAGAGTTGAGGGACCCCAGGGCGAGAGGCCCTAGTAGGGGACATACATGTATAGCTGCTTGAAGCAGTGTTTTGAGAGCTTGACTATTCACTGTTGTGTGCAAACATATATATATGATATGTGTTATTATTTTGTACCCCTGTGGGGAAAAATTAGATATGTTTATATATATTGAATTTCTGTATATGGTGTACCCTCATATGAGGATTGGATATGTGATATCAGGGCACTGATGCCCACTCTTTTGTATGATTACAGTTAGAGTATTTTGATGGAATGTACATATAATCTATGTATAAGCAGATGGATATCTATGGTTTATAACCTCCTGGTATATCGGTTTGGATATTATAGTTTTATCTGTCGTTGTTTTACGTCATTTGGACCACTAAGGCTGTTGTGGTAACTTGGCATTCGTTTAATTTACTGTCTATAAGTACCATACATAATGAATCAAGAAATATGGTTTTGAAATCGCTTCCGCGGCTTTTTAATTAATGTAATCATACGTTCATCTGATTAAGTAATATGTTAATACACCGGATGCATACGGGGTGTTACATTAGTGACGGGGTGAGATGAGTAGGCCTGTCAGCTTGCCATACATATATTTATTTTTTAATATATATATATATATATATATATATATATATATACACACACACACAATACTAATAAATGTTTAGGATTTGGATTGTCACTTTGTATTTTTTTTAAGTTTATATTGTTCTTCAAAAATCAAAATACATATTTATTATTTTTTATATTATTTTATAAATTCAATTTCTTTAATATTTATAGAAAAATTTATATTAAAATCAAAATTAAATTAAACAATTAATATATTTTATATTTTTTTAACTACATTTGCTTTTCTTTTATAAAAAAACTAAATTTATTCATTTAGGTTAATTTTATGAAATAAAATATTTCTTTTTCATTTTTGGTGTGACCCTCCAATCTATCCCTAAGCAGAACAGGCCAAAATCTATAACCCACCATTAAAAGACGGATTAACCCACCCTGAACCATTTTTTGCAAGCTAATGGCAAGGTGGGTCAAAACGGACCAAATTGACACACTTTGACATCCCTATCTTAAAGGGCATGGTGGCCAGCTCCCAGAACCACTGTGGCCACTCCTCAACTCTCAGATCCGCTGTTGCCTTTTTCGTCATTTCATCCTTTTTACTTCTCGATCGCAAACATCATCATGTCCATTTGCAATTACAGTTGACAACTTTGGCCAGAGCGGATACAATTTCAATGACAGGCATCTTCATGTCGATGGTGAACGACGACGTTCGCACAAGGGAGAAAACGACCACGGGTGCCTTTCTTAAATATGAAAAACAAAAATGACCATGAGACATTGTTTTGATTATTTTTTATTCTTTATTGTTATTCACTACAACATTCCAAGTGGGTCATTTTGCATTTTCTTACTCTAATAGACCATGACTTCTTCTTCATCGCAACATTTGTCCCATGGGTGAATTGACCATGCATCCAACTCTGTTCAACTTCAATAATTGGTAATTTAAAGGTGTTTGATTACCACTTTCTTTGAATTGACTGTGAATCAAGCCAAGATCTTGGAAAAAATAATCTCAAGGTCAAGAGTTTATGTGGAGTTGTGTTGCTGCTGGAGATGAAGAAAGGCAAGTGAAGTGGAAAGTTTAGTGAGGAATAGGAGAGAGAGGATGCTCATACTTGTATTCAACCGTGTCGTGCCTTTATTTCATATATTTTATAAGAGCATCTTTAATGTTGAATGATTTTCAGCTAAAGGTTTAACTTTTCTCATATCCAATAATAAAAAAATCATCAAGATCTCTATGTTGAAGATCCATTGAAGATTTGCACAGATTTCAAAAAAATAAAAATTTATTCATGGAAAAGCGTGAGGCAACAAATCTAGTGGAGAGGGGAAGGGAGGTTGCGCGCATAGGGGAAGGGGTTGGTTGCGACGGATGGGGGAAAGGCGAAGGAAGAAAAAAATGAGTGTGAAGAGAGTGAAGAGAAGAGAGAGGGAATAGGAAAAAATGTTGGACAAAATGGACGTTGAGAAGGAGAAAAAAAACATTTAAATATTTAAAGTAGAATTCACATGAAACTCATTAAAAGTTATCTAAAATCTCAAAATGAGATCTATCATTAAAAAAAGACTAAAGAGATTTGGAGAGATATTCAATTCTACTTGGTATTGTGGAGTCCCAAAAAAAAAGATGTACGATTTCAATTTAGAATCTACCACTAAATATATTTTAAGTATGTTTTTTCTTATTAAAAATTAATGAGTTGTATCTATTGAGTGGTTGTGTGCAAATGTGAAGTGTTACGTTTGTGTGTATGCAAGATTTACTCCATTTTATCAGTTATGATTTAGGTATCTCAATTCGCCGCTCTTCCGCTGCGCCGCCCATTATCGTCACCACAAAATCTAAGATACTACTCAATAGATCTTAACTTCCTAACCACCCACGTGCCGCCGTCAACCGTCTGCGACTGCCAGGTTAGTAGAAGAATACAACCATCACTTTGTATTATGTAAGTCGTTGGTATTATTATAAAAATTCTTATTAAACTTATTATTTATGATGATTTGTTATTAGATAATTGTGTAAAAATCTTTTACATTTACTCTGCTAACCAAGCACACTGTACCCTTGGAAGGTCACTCGCAAAGCGATGCCTTTTCATAGCTGCAAGCTGCATCATTTGTGAATATTGCTTCCAGTTGCTAAAGTTGGAAGAGCAACGAAATTAACACTTGTTTAAGATGTTGAACTTGTTATGGCTAGGCTAATCAAAACTTAATATTTTGAAGTGCCTTCTCAATTCTAGCTGATTACTGGAATCGAGAATGCAGCACACTTAGTTGGGCAACTGAAAAATGAAAGTGAATAGAGGGGATTGACATGCTTCATAATAGAGTGATGGAAGACTACAATTTTTTATTTATTTGGTTTATCCTCTGGAACAATTTGAGTTTTTGTTTCTAGCCGTATCATGTATGTATATTTTATTGTAATCCTGATCTATTACTAGTTGCTTGTTTTTTCTAAAAATATAATTATATTACATCATTTGAATCCTCTCATGTCTATATTTGCAGAGTTCATTTGGACAACAGACAATGGGACAGTAGAGGATTCTATAAACCTTGGGAGTTGTCATCTATACAGTGAAAACAGGCAAGTATAGGCAGACATGGAGGAGGGCGCACGCAACAGCTAAACCCTCTAAATCGACTGTCCAGTTAGCCATCCCTTAGGAGAACTGGACATGGTGTCACGAAGCTTGGGTTGGCAGATTAAGAAAGCTGTCGGCATTCGAGAAAATTGAAGAAGACCTTCTGTGGGATGGAGGAGAGGATATCAGGCCCAAATACTTGGGTGATGATATGGTATTACTCACGGGACTTAGCGACTCCAAAGCAGAAGAAACGGGTGTGTCCCTGTTCAACTCTTTGGAAAAATGGAGCCCAAATTTAAGGACGGGTTTCAGGTTGGTCTGGATTTTATGCTGGGGAATCCCACTTCACGCATGGGAGAGGGAATGTATCAGAAAGCTAGTCGCAGGGATAGGCGAAGTGGTGGAACTGGATGATGACACAGATGACCTCCACAGTTTGGATAGGGCGCGGGTGCTCATCAAAACACCATGGCAGCCCACGATCAACCACAAGGTTGTGGCTACCATTAACAGGTCAGTTAACAACATTAATATCTTGGAGGAGACATGCTCCAATTCCTGCAAGTGTTTCAAAGGATGATACACTTCATCGGAGGAGGAGATTCAGTCCGACGAGAGCTCGGTCGGGATCGGCGTCGGAGAGTCATCGGGGAGCAGCTTCGTCACTGAAACTCCGATGGTAGACACGGCAAGGGGGTTGGTAGGGATGCTGACGGAAAAAGTGGGGAGGAAGAGGCTCTAACCGCTGGTCAATGCCACATGCAAGACGCGGTGGTCCGTTAACTGTGCTCTGACAGTAGGCACAACTCCCAGGATGACGCTATGCTTGATTTCGGCATGGGTCTGCATCACGCATCCATTGACAAGGAAAAGGAGAGCGATACCTATGCTCACAGGCAAGAGGTAGGTGAAATTCAGGCTTAAACTGTCACGGTTTTGGGAGTGAGAGAGAGGGTCATTGGGGATTTGGGAGCATAATACACCATAAGAAGAAACGTGGTGAGGGACCCACCCCTACAGGAAAGCGTAAAGCAGCTGGAGACACATGAGGGCAGAGAAGCACAGGATGTTATAACCCCTCCTGTGGGCCCTGTGAGCAGAAGTCTTGATGCAAGTCAAAACAAAATTTTGGGCCACAATGTAGTTGGGCCCAATTTGCTTAGAAACCAAACTGGCAATCAGTGGAGGGTTTATTCTAGGAGTAGGGGGTACAAAAAGGAGCTTGGGCCCAACAGAGTCATTGAAAAACAAATCGGGCTCAATAAGAAGCAGCCTCTGGAGAAAGACAACGAAGCTAATATCCTACAATCCTTTTCGTCCCCAACAATGGAGTGTGGTAGCGGATTAAAAGACATTGCTGGTTGTGGGGATAGACAGTTAGGAATCACCTCTTCCGAGAAGGCAAAGGCAGTTGGCAGCTTGGTAAAAGATGACTGGAAAACAGAAGTAGCTGGTGAATGGAAACTGGCAAAATTACTCGGCTTAACTTGTTGCAGTCAGGTTGATATGATGAAAGCAATGTCTGACCTGGAAGAAAGAGATTTGGTTGAGGTTCTGAGGTTGAGAAACAGCCAAGACAATCAATGAAGATTATCTTATACAATATAAGAGGGTTGGGAAGGGGGGTAAAGTGGGTTGCAATTAGAAAATTGGTGGTGAAGGAGAAGGTGGACATGTTATGTCTGCAAGAGACTAAAAAAGATAACATTGATGTCAAGATATGTCAAGCACTGTGGGGTGATTCGGAGGTTAGGTGGGAATTTTTGCCAGCAAGCAATAGAGCTGGTGGATTGCTTTGCATTTGGAGTGAGGAGGTTTTTAAACTAGAGAACAAGGTGCTTGGTGCTGGATTTATATATTTGGAAGGTGTATGGGTTGCAGATGGGTCTAAAGTTGTCATAGTGAATGTATACTTACCATGTGAGACCTCGTTGAAAAGGAACCTGTGGGAAGATATCATGCAACTGAAAAATGCAAATGCGGGAGGCTTATGGTGTATTTTGGGTGATTTTAACAATATCAGAAGATCTGCCAGAGATCCCAAGATGGTGGATTGGTGAGGGGATTTAACGAATGGATTGCAGAACTGGAGATTGAAGATGTTCCCTATGTTGGATTCAAATTCACTTGGTATAGGCCAAATAGGACAGCTAAAAGCAGACTTGATAGAGCTCTAGTATTAGCTGCATGGCTCGACAAATGGCAGGGCACTTCTCAGTTCGTATTGGACAGAAACTTCTCTGATCATTGCCCTTTCCTATTGAGATCCTCACAAGTAGATTCGGGTCCAAAGCCATTCAAGGTACTTGATTGTTGGTTTCAGGACAGATCGTTCAGGAAGGTCGTGCGTGATAGTTGGAATTCAATTGTGGTCAGTGGGTGGGGGGATATGCTTTAAAAAAGAAGCTCAAAGCTCTAAAACAGAAGCTGAAAGCCTGGAATAAATCCCAATTTGGGGATGTCCAGCAGAAATTGAAGAATATTGAAGCGGAGCTTAATAGAATAGAGATAGAGGGTGATGACAAAACTTTGTCTGATGATGAGATAAAGAATAGGAAACTGCTACAAGAGGAGCTATGGGTTGCTGCTTTGTCCAATGCCTCACTATTAAGGCAAAAAGCTAGGACTAGATGGATCAAGGAGGGGGACTGTAACTCAAGATTTTTTTCACTTGACTGTAAACTGGAAGAGCAGAAACAATATGCTGAGAGGAGTGCTGGTTAATGGTTGTTGGATAGAGGAACCAAACAGGGTTAAGGAACATGTCAACTCCTTCTTCAAGAGCAGATTTGAGGAGCTGGTTCAGGGTAGACCTAAGTTGGATGGTGTGAACTTCATGACCATTGAACAACAACACAATGAGGCTTTGGTGGCACGGTTTGAAGCATCGGAGGTGAGGAATGTTGTTTGGGCTTGCGGTAGTGAGAAGAGCCCTGGGCCAGATGGACTCAACTTCAAATTCATCAAAGAATTCTGGGAGGACATCAAGATAGATTTTCTTCACTTTATGGATGAATTGTATGTGAACAGAGGTTTCCCTAGGGGTGGCAATGCATCCTTCATTGCCTTGATCCCTAAGGATCAGGATCCATAGGGTCTGAATGACTATAGGCCTATCTCCCTCGTTGGCTGCACATATAAAATTGTGGCGAAGGTATTATCTACTAAACTGAAAACGGTATTGCCTTCTCTCATCGACCGCCGACAATCTGCATTTATCAAAGGGAGACATCTGTTGCAAGGTGTGCTCATAGCAAGTGAAGTAGTGGACGAGGCTAGAAGGATTAATAGAAGCTGCCTCATATTTAAAGTTGATTATGAGAAGGCATATGACTCAGTTAGTTGGAAATTTTTATTCTATATGCTGAAGCGGTTGGGATTTTGTTCAAGGTGGATTATGTGGATTGAAGGGTGCTTAAAATCTGCATCTATTTCTGTATTGATTAATGGGAGCCCAACTGAGGAGTTCATTCCGCATCGTGGCCTCAGACAAGGAGAACCTTTAGCCCCTTTCTTGTTCAATATTGTTGCTGAGGGCCTTACCGGATTGATGAGAAAAGCACAACAAAAGAAGCTGTATGAGGGTTATAAGGTGGGGAACAAACAGGTTGATATCAGCATCCTACAATATGCTGATGACACCATATTTTTTGGGGAAGCATCGATAGAAAATGTTATAGCAATCAAGGTTATGATGAGAAGCTTTGAATTGGTGTCGGGGTTGAAAATCAATTTTGCTAAGAGCAGATTCGGGACTTTTGGCATGGATGAACAGTGGACAAACAATGATGCTTCTTTTCTAAACTGCAGTGTGATGTCTTTACCCTTTTCTTATTTGGGTATCCCTATTGGGGCTAATCCAAGACGATGTGAGACATGGGATTCCTTAGTCAGGAAATGTGAGCGGAAACTAGCAAGCTGGAAAGAGAAACACTTATCTTTTGGGGGAAGGGTGACGCTGATAAAATCAATTTTAAATTCGATTCCTATTTTCATGTTTTCTTTTTTCAGGGCTCCGAAGAAGGTGATAACTAGATTGGAGAGATCTGGTGTGCCAATCAAGAGAGTGCGGAGGCTTGGGCATCAAGGATTTAACTACATTCAATCATGCTTTACTTGGGAAGTGGCTCTGGAATATGTTTCACCAGCAGAACGATTTGTGGGTTCAGGTGTTGGATTCGAGATATGGTGGGTGGAGGAGCTTGGTTGGATCTGGGAGATCTGGAAGAGAGTCAATCTGGTGGAGGGACCTTAGTTTGGCATGCAATTCGAATGGAGTGGGGAATGGGCTGATGAGTGGGATAACTTGGAGTGTGGGTTGTGGATCAAAGGTGCTGTTTTGGGAGGACGGCTGGAGGAATGAGGGTTTGTCGTTGATGGAGAAGTACCCACGACTATATCACATATCTCACCAACAGCAGAACTATATTCAGCAAATGGGTATCCCATCACACTCAGGATGGAAGTGGCAGCTTCGATGGAGAAGGTCTTTCATGGAGGGGGAGGTTGAATCAACTATCAAATTTTTAGAAGACATACAGGATCGTGATCTGCAAGTCCAACAACAAAGATTCGTGGAAATGGCAGGCTGATCTGAGTGGAAAATTTTTAGTGGGAAGTGCATATAGGTTCCTTAATAGGGCAGGGATAGTTGTGGAGCATGATGAAGTCTTCAAAGACTTGTGGAAAGTCAAAATCCCCACTAAAGCATCATGCTTTGCTTGGAGATTGCTTAGGGACAGATTACCTACGAAGATGAACCTAAACAGGAGAAATATAGATCTCAATGATACCCTCTGTCCTTTTTGCAGGAACACTGAAGAGGAGGCTGCACTCTTATTTTTTAGCTGCGACATAATCAAGTTGCTATGGTGGGAATCTATGCCGTGGGTAAATATTTCAGGTGTCTTCTCTGAAAATCCGAAAGAACACTTCAGTCAATTCTGTTTCTTTTACAGTATCGAGGTCACCTCGCATAGATGGCTAATATGGTGGATAGCCTTGACTTGGACTATTTGGTGGCATAGAAACAAAATTATCTTCCACAATGAAAGTTTCAATAATCTTAAATTGATGGATGGCGCGCTCTTCACTTGCTGGACATGGCTTAAGAATTTGGAGAAAGGATTTGACAACTCTTTCCACTTTTGGTCTAGTAATTTGAGGGAAGCTTTTGTAATCAGGGGAGGATTTACTACCTAGATTTTTCCCCTTGCATTTTGGGGGTAACCTATAATCCATCCAGACCTTTGGCCCCTTAATTCATGTAATTTTCATGTATTAGGTTGTCATAGGTTTATCTTTGGTGCTAGGTGTTTTTTGTAATGGTACTACTTGTATTATGATCTTTCTTTATATATATATATATATACTTATCTTTGTTGATAAAAAAAAAAAAGGTATGGTACAAACTACAACTACAAATGACCTTGTAATGGACTAGATTTTACTAATGGACTAAGCAGACTCAGAATTAACTGATTTTGATCGTTCTGTATTGATTGTTTTGTGTACTTAACCTTTATATTTAGCTTTCTTTTAACATTTGGCTTCAAGTCATAGAAGCCAAGGAAAAAGGAAGGCAAAACAAATATTATAGGATCTGTATGGCATACGTAGAAACATAATCAAGTGATTCCCTATTCCTTTAACTTAAACTATGCTTTTTATGAGAGACGTATTCCTTGTGGTGCATTATAATTTTGCATCCACAACAATGCATTGATGGACCATTTGTTTTCTGGTTGAAGCACTATTATCTAGTGGTGAGCACTGATCAGTACATACGGTTATGATTTCCATAGCTCATGCAAGGCTTTATTATTGACATAAATGAATTTATAGCAGCTGCTGGAGGTGATCTGCGACAATATTTAGATGGTTTGGCAAATGCTGAAAATATGGTGAAGTATGTTGAGCAACACCCATTTGGTCAAAAAGCTATCAATGAAAGAAGTCAAAGTTTGAACTTCTACCTCAATGCTATTGATAGTCTTTCTACCTGTTAACCTGAAGAGTGAAAACCGTGTCCGTCAACTTGGATATCAATGCTTACTCTGCCAGCTGAACGAGTCACAGTGGTTTTCAAAAGAAACGGAAATATAAAAGTCTTTTCTTCTTATTTTTGGTTAAATTATTTCATTGGTCTCTAAATTATTTGGAAATTTTTAAATAGGTCCTAAAGTATTTTTTTGGATCCATAACTAAAAGCAGGTCTCTAAGATTAGTTTATACCAGCTTGAAATTGTTAGAAAAAGGAAATTTACGTCGGTTTATAACTTTTAGGAATTCAACATGATCAAGGATTCATTTTTTTTTTTTAAAAAAAACTTCATTTAGGGACTTGAAAATTATCAAATAATTACCCGAGTAATTTAACCCTCATTTTTCTCATCAATAATGCAGCATTTTTTTTTTCATTTTTGAACCTTCTTTGATCATCTTGTAAAACATTTATAAGGAAGAAAATCTGTAACAGCAAGCTGGCTATTGGAAGGCATACAAGAGGGAGAGACCTCAAAACTGAAGTAATGTTTATCATTGAATTTTAATGTTGTTTTTTATTAATGTTTTTTCAATCGCTATATTATAAGAATATTAGCAACACATTCGTTATATTATTGGTTCCTTTAAAAAGACAACACCCTTTTTAAAGAGTGGCCTGTTTATTATTAGGTAACAAAATTGACATTTTAGAAAATGAACACGTAATAAAAAGTGTGTTGTCTCATATTATTCAATATGATTCATTTTGATTTCATTAGAAAGTAATCCAGTACTTAAGCTTTTTGATCACCAGTAATTTGTTTTCTGTAATGAACTAAAGGTATGATAGCTGAAAAGTCTTAAAAATTCTGAAATCTTTATAATCTTGTAATTGCTTCAATGAATTGGAGTTCTTTTAGTTTGTTGGGTGGATTTATGCCTGTTCCTAAACTACTTTGGGAGTTATATATGTCGCAATAGGGCTCGAGATTGGCCAAATCATATCTGGCCTTAACGTTTCTCTGGTCCACATTACGTGGAATAGGCCAAAAATTTATTGGAAACCTTCACTCCATTCAATTATAGGACGGAAGCACGGAATTTCCAATTTAATGTTGATCAGTTTTTGCCAAATATGATCGCAAAAGGCAGAACATAAGTCCTCAAGAAAAGAGACAAGGTCCACTGTTAATGTGACTATGATTAATGAGTCTTAGCTAATGTTACTGTTTCATGATATTTTTCTTACCATTAATACTGTACAAGTGAAAATCTTTTTTAACACTGTCAAATCCTGCATCCTGCTAGCTAGTAGCCAATTTTTTGTATGTAACACATTCTTACTCATTTTGGTTCAATTTTGTGAATGAATAAAAGGTTTCGATTCTCAGATAACGTACAACTAAATGCCGAAAGCTTTCAAAATCATGAGGAATTCATTGAATTGAAGTTAGTCATGTCAAGATTATTAGAGCTTAAAAAGCATAGTCATGAAAATCTTTCCTTTTTTAAATTAAATTTGATAACACAAAATCGTTTATTTAAAAACTAATTTCACGATGCATTAATAATGAGTACACAAGACCTTTCTTGCTTGGCCATCATAGTGGCAGTTTTAACTTGTAGCTGGCCTTTTGAGTTTAAGCACGCCTTCGTACGGTTTTCCTAATCATTATTTTTGGCTCAGCCGCAGACCAGCGATGACTTATGACTCTTTGTTACTTTGTTAGGATCATTTCCCATAGCATAACCATAGTACTCACTTTTCTTTCTTTAATTTTTCACCATGTTATTCTTTTCTGAATTTTTTACCATATTATTGATACAAAAGAAATTGATATAAAATATTTACTGATTTATTAAAATCTTGAAAAATCTAATTGACTAAATTTAGTGAAGTTTATTCTCTTAATCACATTATTATTATTATTATTATTATTATTTAGATTTGAATTCAAAACTTTATTTTAAATTTTTATTCTATTTTACTTGAACCAACAACAACATGTTGATACTCCATTTTCTCTTAAACAAAGATTTGAACAAACATGTCATTAAATAAATTCAAATATGAAACCATTAACACTTTATTAGGGACAAGAGTTTTCGAGGAGTTTCTTTTCTCAAAGCAACTGAATCTATTTTTCACAATTAGCAATTTTTGTTAAAGTTGGTTAGTAGGACGAATTCAATATATTAAATCAATTATATATGTATGTATATAATTTCCTTTAAATTTTTAGGTATTTTTTGTGACGTCTATATAAATTTTTTCATATTCTTGAATTAAGATTTTAAATGGTTCGAAATAAATCAATTCATTCTTTGTCGAGTTTCTTTAAATAAATTTGTTAAAAAAATAATTCAAATCAAATTAATTAATTTTAATTAGTTTGAAGTTTGAACTTTGTTGTACCCTTTAAAATCAAACAAACCTGGCTTCTATACAAACTTGACGAAAATTATCATATTTGTCGTTTACATATACGTAATCACATAATCATCTTCATGCTCGCATCGAGTATAATGCATTAGTAGTAGATAAAGGAATGTTTGTCTTTATAAGTATTTTTAATTGAAGAAAATAAGAAGAAAAAAAAGAAAATCTTTTCTATAAATAAAAATAAATTTTTATTAATTAATTTTTAAAAGTTCACCAATATAATTTCTCTAAAAGATGGAATGACATTTATAAATGAATTAATAAAAAATTTATTTTAATTTATGAAAAAAATTATTTCATTTTTTCTTTTTATTTTTTTCTTTTAAAAATACTTCTAAAAAAATTTACATCTAATCATATCCTAATTCTTTGGCCACTTTTAAGATACATACAATTTTTTCGGCTCTAATATATCTTTATCGTTATTATTTTTAAAACGAAATTCTATATTATTATCTCAAATTTGGATAAAATAAAGAAAAACCATTACTATTAGGAGGTAGGTGGAGTAGTTATTAACTTTTATGACATAAATTGACGATATTATTATGCTGATATCATGTCATATACCTGAGCAGGACACATTTGCATGGGAGTTGAGTCTTGATGCTGATGTAGTGCAAAAAGAAGCGAGTCTAGAGAGTCGATCCATTTTGACATAATTATTGCAATATGCTACACAAACTTAGCAGAACTAGTTGAAGACATGATTAATATTACCGTAACTTTTTTACTACAGTAACATTTTTCAGCATGATTAATATTAGCAGAAGTAGTTGAAGGCATGATTAATATTAGATTTTGCTAATCACTATTCTAACAATGTAGTAGTTTGATAAAAAAAAATTATAAATATTTATAGGAGAAAAAAATAAGAAGAAAAATTATACCAAGTTTCTCATTATGCTGAAATTATTTATGAATAAACTAATTTAGAGAAACTCTTTTATAATATTTTAAAAAAACGTATAGAAAAAATTTATAAATTAATTAATTTTAGCTCATGAAAAAATTATTTCATTTTTATCTTATTTTATTTTCTTATACACCCATAGAAAATTTTATCTAAACATTCCTTAACATAATATTAACTTCATAAACTTAATCAAACTTCAAAAAAAAAAAAAAACTAAGTGGATTGTACGCAAGTGATATCGTGAAGTCATGACAGTTGTGGGTTATAGATTTATACGTAAGATTTGTAAGAATAACGTGGTCAATGTTTAATTAGGTTGGGAGATAGGATCGTAACTTTAAAATTCATCTAATTAACAACTAGACATATTGAACGTTAATAGGGTGTGTGCACATCTAGTGAAAGAGAAAGAGAGTGTAGATAGAAAAATGATTTATTTATTATAAGAATAAATCTTGAATACTTATTTTTAAACTTTTTTTTATATAATATAAGTTTAACAACTTAACATTCATATTGTGTATTTGTGTGACATTATTTTAATTACAAATTAAGTTTTAGTTAGTTAAATATTAATAAATATATTATTTTATAATTATAATTAATATCTACCCAAATTTATAAAGTATATTTTTTAATTAAAATAAAATTAATTGATTATTTAAAAAGTGAGAGTCTCACAGTCTCACTTTTCCTAATCTCCTCAATTAAATGCTATCTCTCACTCTCTTAATTTGGAAGTACATTCACACATTATTTTTACAACTAGCTAACAAAAAATTCTTTTAATAAGTTAACATAACACTCCTTTTATGTTTAGATATGAACTTTATCGTTTTAATTTATTTATTTTATTCAATCATGTTGAAAAGTTATCTTAATTATGATCATCCTTAAGTAACTATAGACAAAGAAAAATGTATTAAAATTCCAAATTGTTATAAATAACTGCAGGCAAAAGTATTAAAAATAGTGTTAATATATAATATATAAATATAAAAAATATTAAAATATTTTTTATCCCTACAAAATAATTAAAATTTGTTTTTAGTCTCCACAAAACTTTTCATCTATTCTTGATTCCTATAAAATTATAATATGTTATTTTTTTCTTCAAAATTAAATTTAAACAAATTTAAACCTATATGACATTTTTTAATTTAAATTTTAAAATACAACTTCTGTATATTAAAAACCACCGTAATTAAAACAAAAAAAATTAAAAATTAAAACACAATTTATGAGAATTAAAAATCTTTACAAATTATAAGAAAAAAAAAAATTGGTTCTGATTCACCACCATCAACCTCCATGCAAAACGAGCGCCATCACCACAGAACACCACTATCAACCACCGTCGTCAGCCCCAACAGACCAAACCTCCGATGGGTCCGGAAATGCCCAATAATAAGAATATTCCTCGCATTAATTTCACGCCATAGGTTCAAGCCACGGTTCACCTATCCAACTCGACAATAGCCATTAATTAGTGAAGTTAAAGTAACGACATTGGGAGCACAACCATGAAAGAACATCTTCTTGTGCATGCCTAGTGCAGAAGCCATGTCACCTGCCTTAACAAAGCCATCAACAAGGGCACTAAAGGTGAACACATTAGGCTTGGTTCTGAATTTAAACATTTCATAAAAGAGAAAGGAGGCCTCCTTCATCGTACTCCATCTGCAATAACCTCATATTAGAGACGCAGAGGGGGCTTACCGTCGAAGGTGTCCTATTTTTAGTGGAGCATGATATGCCACATAGGTTTAGAATGTGCGAATCTAGTTCTGATATAAAAAACCAATACATTATAATTTTAGAAGGAAAAAAATAAAAATAATTACAAAGACTAAAAATAAACTTTAAATATTTGATAGAAATGAAAAATATATTTTAACAAAAAAAAATCTATCATTTTATAAGGATGGAATCAAATCCAAACTTTTTTTAAGAATTCAATTTATCATTTTTATTTTTATTTCTACTTAATTTTTTAATTTTATTTTTATAATTAAATTAATTAATTAAATTTACACAAAAAATATACTGAATACTTGGTACATAAATAAATTAAATTGCCACCCATGGAACAATTGAAATTTCTAAACGACAATTTCAGAAAACAGAATGTAATCTTCTTATTTAGAGCCAAAAATATCATGACCCTTGTAGATTGGGCATGTGAAGCTTAGCACTTTTGATTCTGATGACCTGTTCATTGGATAGTATGATTTATTTTTAACTTTTTACTATTAACATATATTATCATGAAATGTATAGTTTATTTTTTCTAATTTCTTATTAAAGATTGCGTTAAATAGAAACATTTGTTTATACGCAATATATAAATAATACTTAGTCCACGTGACACCTATTATTGATATCAACTTTATGCTCTTGATCTTTTCTCTTTTTGCATAAACAAAGAACTTGTCAAAAAAAATCAGAAGTTTTGCGTCTGCAAGTGATCAATTACCCAGGTCCACGTATGATTATTTTGCTATTTATTTTACCACTTGTCAAGTACTCAAACTGATTCTCTCCGTCATCCTATTCCCCTTAAAATATTGGAAAAGAGAACTAGTAAGATTCAATTATTGGAATTGTCTAATGTACGTGTAAGAGAAATAAGTATTATGAGTTCTAATTCAATGTCACCTAATTCAATGTCACCCACTTATATATATATATATATATATATATATATATATATATATATATTCCACATGGTAGATTTGAAAGGCTGTCCTCTCATGTGATATGATAAAGGCTAAGATAGAATCAAGGATTCAATATGCCTTTAACAATATGGTGTGTCCCTTTTTTAATGGTCACACCATCTAGGAACGCTTTTGGGCACTCCTTTAAATGGGAATAAGATTCTAGTTTTAGCTCCCTTTTGAAATCCCTTTTTCTTGAGATCAAATTCTTTTCTTCCGAGTGATCCTCTCCCCTCTAGTTCTTATTTATCATTGATAAAAAGCAGAAAAATATATTTCAATTTTACTTAACCAGTGTCTTATAAAAAATTAATCAGTAATTAAATCACTTACACCATCCATTATAAAAATTAAATCTTCCCTCTTTTTATTGTGAAATCAATTACACAAGAAATATGACTTTGGCTAAATAAGAGCATTATAAGTTTTAAGTTTCAGAAAATGAGTTTAGGTCAACTCAACTATGTAAAATAAGTTTTTATAAGACGAGGGTTTTTTCACTTATATACACTGTTTTATCCTCATCATTCGTTGATGGGGAATCTTCAACAATAAATAAGTCTAACAAGCCTCAAGTAAAAAAATAAAAAAAAAAACTCTCTAAAACTAGCTTGGACATTAAATTCCTTACAAGTACTCTACCGGATTTTAGCTTGAAGAAAATTACCCCAGATTCCCAAATGCTCTTCGAATTTGATAAAAAAAAGATGGGCTTCGAATATTCTGTGTTTGGCTTATACTCAACAAAATATGCCCTATATATGTTAGACTACTCAGATATTATTCACCTTTCTGTATAGGAGGATTCCTCGTTTCAAAACATATACATGTCTCATTGATAATTAGTTATATAATATATAATATCTATAAATACCTAAATCAAAATCAAACCTAAAATTTAAGTCAGCCCCATAACATATTAGCTTAAAAATAAACTAATTTTTCTTGCTGAATTAAGAACATATTAATTATTGGTGGAGAATTTGATGGAACATCGATCATGTGCCAATATGACGGGAGGGTAAAGATTTTTTGGAACCTTGGTTTGGGAATTAAGATGATGTAGATTGCTTTGTTAGCCCATGGCCAATGAAAAGTAAGGTACCTCGTGATGCTCCACTTTTTCCATGTGGTTGTGCAACCCTTTTCAAACTTCCACTTCAACCCCTCGTACTCCTTGACCTCCTTTTCTTTAGGTATATGCAGTAATAATCAAATAATTTTGATCTTTCCATGCAAGTGGTGTGCTGCAGCATCTTTGAATCGATTATATGGTTTAACCGATCCATTTTTGTCAAGATATTATTATACTTCAAACTTATCACGGTCATCTTCATGTTGAATTAATATATTAGTAGTATTCCATAATTACTACAAAAAGTAATAAAATAGTCGCACAATTTAATGATGATTTTTTTCTTACTAATTTTTGAGTCAAAAATATTAGTGATGAGTGTTTAAAAATTATAATAAATTGTTTTGTCATTAATTTAAATTTTTCTTGTAGTATATAAATTATACATAACAAGACACGACTTTTTCTTTCTTTTGCATTTATTAATCAAATTAAAATGAATCATAAATACTATAAAATTGGAAGAATTTGCACGTTTCTTTCTTTACAAAGACATATAAAACCTAATATGAACAAGCAGTCGATATATAAAATAAGAGAAAGGCTGATTACTACGAAATTATTTTCGTCAAAATATATGAGCATGATTTCCATAAAAAATGGTTATTGTATTTTTTTAATTTTATATTTTGTTTTAAAAAATGTTACGAATGAGTTCCTAGATAATGTTTGCGTGAAACTATTCTTGAATCTCTTAAACAAAATTAGTATTCACAAAATCTATAAATACTTTATATTTGTAATACAATATATATATATATATATATATACTCCCAATTTTCCATCTTCCATCTTCCATCATATACCTCAATATTAATTGAGATATTTGAATTTGAAGTTTGTAAAATAAATAATAATTACATAATAATATGTGAAAATGTTTTTGATGGCTACAAATACTTACATTTCTTTGAATTTAGTCAATTGCAACTTTTATAAACGGTTCAAATTATACACACGGATGCCTAGATATATTGATCATTATTATTTTGGTTATATGATTTCTGAGTCTTTAATATTATTATTTTAATTTTTTGCGCATACATATAATTCTATGTTTTTATATTTCTTTTTAGCTGAATTCTATGGCTTTTTTTTATCAGCGTATAATTTTATGGTTTGTTGGTAAAGCAAATTAAGGATGAATTCTTTTTTCATATTTTATTTAGTTTCAATGCACTCATTAATTCCGTGCATAATAAATATGAGTAATTGGCATCCATTTCATAGATGATTATTATGCGTTTCAATCCTCTCCCAACCACCGTTTACCGTAAATTGGACTTTAGACATTGGCATGTGAACAATAAAGTGTATTACAAGTCACAGTTGATATTGCTACATGAATTTAGGATTGGTAATAATCAAACCAGCTCCAAATTAATTAAAGACTCAATTTATATATTAGTTCATTCAACTTATTCATCAATCAAATCAGTTGAACTTGAACTGAACACCGAGATTGATAAAAAGGGACTGAATTTATTAAACTATTTGTTTAATTAGTTCATAAATTGGTCATGTGTGTGTGACATATACTAGGATACGATATTTTTTCTTACATGGTCGATCGTCATATGTCTAATCTTATTATATAAAGTTTTTTTTATTATGATATTATTATGAAATAGTCTCTGTTGAAAGTAATAATTAATTTTTATTAGGAATTTTGATTGTAAATAAAATTAGTATTTTTTTTCATATTTAATGATCAATTTGAATCTTAAATTATTTGATTAAGAGACATAACTTATTATTACTTATAAGTTATTAGTATCAATGGATCTATCTTATTTACTCTACCTTGTTGGTATATATAATATCTAGGATTGAAGAGAAGAGGTAACCATTTTTTTATACATAGAAGAGGAAAGGTAACTATGAATGCTAAAGGTAAAAACTTGACTTAATTATCAATATATATTTGACTTAATATAATATTAATTCTATCAGCATTTTTTTTAATTATTGAAGGATATCATTTCAGTAAAAAAAAAAAAAAAAAAAGAGAAAAGAATATCATTTAATTTTATACACCATTAAATTCAAGAGGACAATTATTGCCTTCACGGATACAGCTTGCAGATCTTCAATTAAAACTAGAACCTAATTATAGTCGGATTATATATGTGCAAAATTATGATCACTATATATACATTACTTTTTTCGTCAATATATATATATATATATATATATATATATTACTTTATCTGGATGACTTAAACTTTTAAAGGAAAACTACCAACAGTTCCCCTCTCATCTTTAATTTATAATGCAAAAAAGAAAGCTAGATACTAAAGTTATTTCAGTAGCATTTAAAATTTCCCAGACAATATACCATTCGTGGACATATAATATATGCTTTTTTGATGAAGAGCACTCAGGTACGCAGAACTTAGCTTATGTAGTTACCCTACGCACTTGCTTAGTCCAAAACCTAAAACATATAGGCCACTGGTTAATTAGGTGAATGCAACTACTAATAGTCTAAAACGGTCAATGTGCAGCTCCATTATGACTATATGTTAGCCAAATTTACTCATCACATACGTAAGACGAATATTCAGGGCAGCAGTTTTAGTTCAGGGACAAAATTTGAAGACCAGCAATAAACTTCACCACAAATAGAAGGGCTTGAACAGAGTGTCTCTGAAGCATTAATGTCTATACTGTGCAGAATTATAGAAAGCTAAGCGGTCCAAATACACTGCACCAAGCGTATGGGGAACTCATGCATTTTTAGATTGTTTGGATCAAATTTTCTGTACTTAAATATTTATAAGAAGAAAATAGGAAAAAAAATTAAATTTGTTTTCATAAGTTAAAATTAATTCATAGTACATAAGTTAAATTTTTTTTATAAAATATTAATGAGATAATTTGTACAAATTAATTTTCATTTATGAAAGAACTCAAGACTCGAAGTCTCAAACTCAAATATTTAATTAAGTTAAAATAATTTTTCATCAATTAATTCATGTGTTTAATTTGTATATTTTCACAGTTTTATACTGTTCATTAATTAAAAATCATTCAAAATATAATTTTCAAAATAATTATTGTAAAAGTTAATAATATCATACATAACAATTCGTAATATATCAAAGGGATAAGACGTTGATCGGGCTGTCTAAGAATTTCTCTCATATTTCTAATAACACATATGAGAACCAATGAACCATCGATTGTACAACTGTGCTCGTGAGGCATAGGACGGATCTTACTGTTATTAAAAGGCATATAGATGCATACTGCACATGTAAATCTTATATTTTCTTAGATGCGAGAGGAGGCTATATATATGGTCTAACTAGAGGTTGTTACGTAATCTCTTGCATTATAAATATTCAAATCGAGCATACCAATAGCTTGTAACGACCAATTTATATATTTTCCATGCCGAACTTCATGAAGTTCCACCCTAGATTAAATATGGAATATAGCATTCATCCTAATGTTCTATCCTATATGGAACAAAAATAATTGTGATTGAAATATATTTATTTTATGTTAGGTATATATATCGGCCACTTAATGCCAATTTTATTTTAAGTAGAGTAATGAAAAGGCGTAACATTTGAGTTCCTATCAAGTATAGAAACTAAAGGATAGTATTTCCCAGATTTAGATCTTGATAATGGATAATCACACGTTAGCATTTCCATGATGATGCTACAATCCATCTTAGTGAAGGGATGAATTCTTTCAGCAACAGACCTGTTCTTTTAATTTTCCTGGTTTTATTACAAAATAAAATTTGCATTATCAAGTCTTTATGCTAGTTTCAGAAAACAAACAATGAAACCTAGATGCTAGAAGAGAAAGTTTTCCGTAAGCTATTTTAACTATTTCTTCTAGAGATCAATGTTTGTTTCATAATTCTGTTTGAGTTAGATAAGATGATAATTGGTAAAACACTCTTAATATATAATTGCATAATTATATAAGACTCAAATTTAAAAATACTGAATAAATTGATACAATTTCACATTCATCACATTTGATGGTTGAACTATTTCTTTATGATTAGTCTTCTTTAATTCTAATAGCAGCTTGACCAATAGTTGCTTTTAATTGATCAAAGAAAACATGCATATAGCTAAGTGAAATCTAACTAATCTAGTACAAATGACAGCGATGATACACTAACAACGTGGTCCTATAGAGCAATGTGGCAGCAAGACACCAAAACTTTGCGGCGGAAACAATACACAGTTTCCAAAAGGACCCCCTCAAGATTTTATCCTAATCTTCCATATTCATTATTTTGGAATTGCTAATGGTCCAAACACATTCCTAGAGTTTGTAACTGTCTAGCTAGCTTTGCATGATATTTGTGACACACATTGGTGCAGGACCACATCTGTGCTGAAAATGGATAAACTAAAAAGCATGAAACCCACCATATTGCAGTGGGAGTGACCGGTCTTGTTACTTTCTAGGTTAGCAAATGCAACAGCAGAATAATAATAAAATTAATAACCATTTCCTATAACGTTCTACAGTTCCCCTTTTCAGGATGATGTGTAAGGTGTTAGATTAAATATGTGACAATACTTTCAGAGAATTTAATGTAAACATTTTTTTTATCTCAATCTTCTCATTCATTAGAAAAAAACTCTAATTAATTCAAAATTTAGTCAAAAGATAAATAAAATAAAACAATTTTTTTTGTTAAGAATTAAATTCTAAGTAGTATCAAATAATAATGTAGACATATTTATTTATGCCAGTGTGGCTTGCAAGTGCAATTCCCCGAGCACTAAGGTAAATCCGTAAATGTATATGTGACATTCATGTAATAAATACTCGGCCACCAAAACAAAAGTTTTAAGGCTCTTTTGCAATTTGAATGGCAAAGTGAATGAATATCATATCAGGTCCATTTTGAGGCCAGGTCCCAAGTACGGAGAAAAAGCTGAGCCTGAGGAGCCATCAAGGGCAATTTGGTGAAAAGTAGGATATGTATGGGAATGGTTGAACAAGCGCTTTGATCCTGAAGGCTTTCACTGTTCACTTTTCTTCTTCAAATTTATTTTTCTTTTGGTACAAAATCCACTTCCTTACTTTTTGTACATTTTCTTTTTTTATTTCCAACTCTGACAAACTCCACATGCTCATGGAGAGAGGTTCAAGTCACAGTCCCACCCACGTTGTTTTGTCCACATGGAAGTGGTAAGAAATGACCAAAGAGCAGACCTGATTACCTGCCCCCACACATTCACACACGCCTATCCCACTTCTCCTTTCTGTTTCTTTTATTATAAATTATAAACATATCTTCATTTTTCATCTGACTTTTATTCTATGTATTAATTTATTTATTTTCCTTTTCAATATATTACATGTTAGATAACCCTTAAGGATTAGCTCCATGGCCTAATGTGATGCGGCATTTAAGATAGTAATCTATTTAGCTTAATGTATTCAATTTTTTTTAGGTGTAAAATTTTGTTAGACCAATAATAATCATTAAGAACAAAATTCATCTTTGATTTAGTGACCTCAAAGATATCCTTAATATCTAATTCTAGAAAAAAAATATCGCATCCTAAATTATGAGTTTTATGTTTCTTTTTCTTGTTTTTATTTCTCTTCTCTTCACCCATTCACTCTAAAATGAGAGAAATTACTATATAATTCAGAACATCATATATCCATAACTCTAGCTAATATCTGCATAAATAAAAAATTTCAATTTACGAATAGGTTAATAAAACTTAATTTTATATTACATGAGTATTAAGAACTTAATAGTCCCATAACATACAATTATCTCATTTAGTTGAGTATATTTTCCTTTAACTTTTAACTCTCTCTCTCTCTCTCTCTCTCTCTCCGAGACACTCAGATTTTTTACACCTAAATTCCACCTATTTTCCCTCTCTCTTACGTAATGTAATTAAAAGGTTTCTCTACTTCTTATACTATATTCTAAGCAACCTGTTATTCAACATTTGCCTCACATATATAATAATTACAACACCTCCATGCCTCTCTAACCCAACACACAGCACACTCTGGCCTCTGCACCTGCTGAGATAATAACAAAAGACAAAAGCAATCCTTTCATTCTGTGGGCAAACCCAGAGAAAATTAACAAGACATTTCTCTCTTCTTGGGCTGCTCAATTTTTCTCTCTCTATCTCTTCAGTTTGTGCATTGTTAGTCAACAATAGAAGGTGGATGCTAGTGGTACCACTTTGTGATTCCTTTGTTTGCACTTCTCTTTTGTTCCTTCTGTTTCTGTAGTAGATAATAATATTCTCTCCACTGCATCTCATTCTTCTCTCTTTGATTCTTTCCAAGGACATTCTCTTTTGTACACACATGCACAGACATGTAACACACAAAATAACCTCCACATCAAATTTTCATGACCAAGTCTTCATATTCCAGCACATAACATGCAAATTCTTGTCCCTATATCTTGTTTTGAAACTTTAAATTCTTGTCGCCAGGTCTTGTTCTGACTCTGAGTCACCTTGACAATTCAAATTCTTATATTTTGCCTCCATTGAATCCTAGAAACAGAAGATCTCTCTCTTCTTAGGGACATGGTTCTTGTTGTTTTTGCTTAACAATTCAAAGCGTTTTTGGACTCTGCAAAGTTGAAGCTTGAGGAAGCAAAAATGTCTGGAAAGGCTTTGAAATCCTTGAAGGATGAAAACCCAGATTTGCAGAAGCAAATTGGGTGCATCACTGGATTTTTTCAGCTCTTTGACCGCCACCGTTTCCTCACAGGCCAACACTCTGCCACCTACGTTCAGCACAGGCCTACTTCAGGTATTCTGTGATATACTTGTTTCTGTTCAGCATTTTGAAAGTGATATAATGGTGTTAGCAAGGTTTTAAATTACCGTTTTAAATTGCGGTTGCAGTCGCAGTTTTGTCATGTTTCTTGATAGTGTGAAAAATTACTGACAAATGTAGCCGATGAAATCATAATAGACCCTAAAATAAACCTTAAAAAAAAAAAACTTGACCTTGTAGTCAAATTCAAAACCTTAGGTGTGAGTATTACTTATAGTTTTGTTATACTTTTTATTTTTTTTAGTAGATTTTCGCATAAACATGATTAATTGAGAAAATTTGATTGACTTGCATATCAAAAATAAGGCAAGTATGCTAAAGTTATGGTTAAGCAAACAAATCATTTTTTCTTAAATAACATAGAAAGTGTTTTTATTATATAAAAAGCACAGTTTATTTAGTTTTGGTTTTTTAAATAATTAAAAGTATTTAATACAAAATATTAAATGATTCATAGTCATACCTTAAAATTAAAAGAATTAGGTGTACGTACAAAATTTCTCTGATATCTCTTATGTAATGAGATAGAGAAATTTTGTTGGCTTGCTGATTCAATTGCTTCTCGTCATGTCCGGAGTATGGGTGAAAATTTTTGTCTGAATTACCAATTCTTTTTATATCAGAATTCGCTTTCTTCTGCAGTAATGTACTGATACAATTTACCTTACCTATTTCTATGTGTCAGTAACTTGTCCTCGCACCGAGTTCTGTTTTTTGTTCATTTAACTTCATTTTTTTATTTTTTTTGGTTTTTTGAGGGGTAGTTAAAGTTCTTTCACTGCAAGTAGTTATAAGACAAAGCATAGCCTTTTATTTTGTGGTTTCAATTTAAATTATTGCAATTTTTCCATTCTGGTTTCCTAGTCTTTAACTTGGATTTGTTTCCGTAAAAAAAAACTTGGATTTGTTTGGTTGCCGATGAAAAATTTCACATTTTAATGAAGCTACAGACATTTTATCTATCTATTGCACATATAAATTTACTACACTACTTTGGATTTGATAATGCAAGTAACTATAATTAAATTTCGGATTTCAAAAGCATATTCTATATGTACACATTTTTTAATTTGGCTGGAAAAAATCCGTAGGGAATTTCTTCTGTAGTATCTGTAACCTATATAACCCATTCCAAGATATGAATCTGACTTTTCACATTTTGATGTCTAAAGATGGAAGATGCAATATAATGGAACTTGAAAATTTATATGAAAATATTTTATTGGATGTAAAAATAAGGTTTTATATATATTTGAAAGAAAAATATTTTTTTAGAATGGTACACTGTGATCTTTCAGAATCAGAGATACCAATCAATATATATCTTTTATGTACTTTCTAGGATTAGAATTATTTCATTTTCCTCATTTAATACAACATGGGTGCTTGAAGTTGCAATAGAATCATTGTATGTTTTGGATTTTCAGTGTATATTTTAAAGATTTTTGTGTCTCAACATCCTTACTTCTTTCACTGACATCTTCCAGGTTCTGGACTCAAATCCATGAAAGTTATAACATTAATTTCTGACTTTTGTATGGAGCTTCAACATGTAAACATGGCAAGACATTTGAAAAAGGATTTTAAGAAAATGAACTGAGTTGAAGTTAACCTTTGAGAAAGTGTTCCATATTACTACTAATAAATTCTAACAAAAATTTCCTTCCCTTCTCAGGTGGAAGCAGTAATGAAATCAAAGAGCTCAATGGTACAATGCAGAAAGCTAAGGTAAGATAGCACTACAGCTGTAGTTTAACTCTTTAGAGAATTTTAGCAAAATCAATTAAAGTTGAGTGAATGCAGACAAAGAATCTGAAGACTGCTAGAGAAAAGCAACAATTCTCCACAGAATCATCCACAACTCCTTTGTCTTCATCATCTTGTTCATCTAGCATGTCATCCCATGAGTTTAACAAAACAATTCAGATACAATCACCGTCAAGAAATCGAATCAGAATTCCAGAAAACACAAATGCAAAAGCAGCAAAGAAGCAACCTGATACCCCGCACCCGCAATCCCTCCATTTCCATCATATTGTCAACGACTCAATGCATAAAGAAACTCAAGGATTGTCTGTGAAAACTGGGGCTAAAGAGGAAAAGAAGGGTCAGACTAATGCCTTGAAACACATTGATTCCCCCCGGCCTTTGCGGTCACAGAAATCTGTTAATGCAGGAGTTACAGTTGCCAGTGAACCTTTACATACTATTGCAAAGTACAAGAAAAAACCTTGGGACTCGCCACGGCTCTCTTATGATGAAACATTCAAATCTGCCACAAAGCATAAGGAACTTCCAAGGCTTTCTTTGGACAGCAGACAAGGGTCCAATAGAGGTCTCAATGAAGGAAACAAGTCTCACATCCAGTTGAAGGGTTCACCGAGAGGGTACGGGAGAAACTCCAGCACAATGATTAACCATCTGCAAGAACCTGAAACTTCCAAAAGGTCTTCCAGTGTTGTAGCTAAGTTGATGGGACTTGAAGCCCTCCCTGAGTGTACACAAACTTGTGGGAGTCCAATTGGAACTTCTAGTTGCTCTACCAAAAAGAATGAGCTCTTGGCAAGATCTAGTACAAGTGATGAAAAGCAACACCAAAGATTCAGCTTGCCTCAGTCTAGAAGGGCTGATTCAATCGCAAATGTGACTCCATATTCACGGTTTGCACTAGAACCAACTCCGTGGAGGCAACCTGATGCAAGCCAAAGCTCTCCATTACAAGCTTCCAAGGGAAATGAATCTGATATAAAAGCCTTAAAGTCCTCTCTGACTGTGTACGGAGAAATTGAGAAAAGGGTGGCAGAACTAGAGTTCAAAAAGTCTGGAAAGGATCTCAGAGCCCTTAAACAGATTCTTGAAGCGATGCAGAGACATAAGGATTCAGTAGACATTGCTAGAGACCAGGCTTCAAATTCTCCATCTGACAATAGGAATTGTACTAATCTCAATGAAAGCTCGAAATCACAGAGCCCAAGAGTACGACAAAAAGATCCGGCATCTGTCACGATTGAGATGTCAAATTCAAGCCGGGGTAGTAAATTGCCAATCGTCATCATGAAACCTTCAAAAGTTACTAGGAAACCAAATAATCCTTCCTCTACAGAAATATCAATTCATGCTAAATCTGGTCTCAGCAAGTGTTCCCCTAGTAATCCCACAAATGGAAGATTGGTTGACAGGCAAACTACTATATGTATCAGTTCAACAACAAAAAATATCAAGGATCCTTTAGGACAACAAGTTCTTTCGTCCGATAAAAATATGAGAACTTCAAAGTTGATGCAATCCTTGAAAGTTTCTCAAGACAACAATGGAGAATGCACCACCAACTCTGGTTATATAACAGTGACTGGGAGCCCCAGACTACAAAAGAAGTTTGGTTTGGAGAGGTGTTCGCGACCAACCAGTCCATCATCAGATTCCAAAATTAACAGAAGAGAGCACAATAGGCAACCTGTGGAATTGTCTTCTCCAAGTACAACACCAAGACATAAGTTCTCCACTTTGCAGCAAAGAAATGAACGTTTCAGTGAAATCAACTATCCCTGGAGGGATTTTAAGCATGATGTTAACATCATTTCGGATTTTGATGACAAAAGCAGCTCGGCCAGTCATAGTGACATTGAAGCCATTTGCATTGATCAATCTAGAAAGATCATGAGCTCCTCCATCCAGCTGAGTGGCATGAACCAAAATGTAAGTATTTTTTTTCTTCGCATAGCAAGATTTTGCATCTATATCAATTGGTTAAAACATTCTTTTAGTTTATCACAATGCCGTTAACATTCTTTTGTTGATCAGAATGCATTTGAAGAGTTGAGGAAGGCTGAGACAATGATTACTGCAGAACAACCAAGCCCTGTGTCTGTTCTTGATGCTGCATTCTATAGGGAAGACCCACCATCTCCAGTGAAAAAGAAATCAGACATCTCAAAAAATTTAGGTAAGGAACAAAGATTGAATCCTGGATAATCTAAAATCATTTATCAAATTCAAGTAACTTGCTGCAGGCAATATAA
Source organism: Glycine tomentella (assembly GCA_007407185.1). Classification (NCBI taxonomy): domain Eukaryota; kingdom Viridiplantae; phylum Streptophyta; class Magnoliopsida; order Fabales; family Fabaceae; genus Glycine; species Glycine tomentella. The sequence continues at coordinate 79,904 of PYAF01004391.1, read as the reverse complement.
TATACCTTTTAGTAGCATTATTAAAATAATACAAGAAAGGATTGGAGTTGAATTTTTTATTTTCTTCAAATTTTCTGCTGCAGGTGAAGCTTTAAGCACTGATGAGGATAGTGAAGAGAGCTCAGTGGATCTACTTCAAGAAATTGACTGGATTGATGAGAAACTCATCAATTTCAATAACGCTAGGGATCCTGACCATAAGTATATAGCAGAAATACTGTTAGCATCAGGTCTGCTCAGTGGCCACAGCTATAGCCAGACATTCCATTCTCCGGGTCATTTGGTTAATCCAAAGTTGTTCTTTGCACTTGAACAAATGAAGACAAAGATGCATTTTAACATTGAAGACAGTACCAAGAAGATTCCTAGGATTATTAACCCTGAGAAAATGCAAAGGAAACTCATATTTGATGTCGTCAATGACATTTTAGTTCAAAAGCTGATATTGGATAGTTCTTCTGCATTGTGGTGCCAACCAAATGAGTTAGCAGGCACAACACTAAAAGGGAAGCAGCTTTTGGATGAGCTATGCACAGAAATTGATCAGTTGCAACCTCAAAATAGGAATTTCAGCTTAGTTCATGACGATGAAAATTTGAAGCATTACCATGCAATTTGGAGTAATTGCTGCAATGAGATGCCAAATATTGTATTGGATATAGAACGTTTGATCTTTAAAGATTTGATAACTGAGGTTGTGAGAGGTGAAGTAGCAAACCATTCTGGTACACCCTGCAGGCGACTGGTGTTTTACAAGTAGGAATTTTGGCTAATCTGCCTAAGCAGTTTGAGGGAAGAAAGTGTATCTAGTTCTAGGCTTTCATATTTCACCCTTCTAATCTAGCTACAAATGATATAGTTTGATGGGTAATAAGCTGCTTAATTGGCAGTTTCACATATTAATAAAATTATTGCACATTTATGCTTTTCTTTGTTGTCATTCTTCATGTATTTATAGTCACAGTCTATAAATACATGAAAAAAAATACACACAGATAGACTATGATTTTAAGTTTGGTAAGAGATTTCAAATAATTTTTTATTATTTTATAAACTGAAAGATTCATTTGCGATAAATAAGTTTCTTTTAGTAATTTCTAATGTTTTTTTTTAAATGTTACTTCGAATAGTATCTTCGAATAGCATCTTTTAAAGTGTTAAATTTTATATACTTTTTTTTATTTTTAATATATTTATCAAATTTTATATTTTTTAAAAATAAATTATAATTTTATTATTTTTAAGTTATTTTACACTTTTCAATTATTTGATTAGATAGTCGAACATTTATAAACAATTAGTTAGTTTCTCAGTTTCAGTTTTATGTTAGTTTTTTAACTTTTCAACTAATAATTTTATGAATATTATCTATATAAGTATAAACTTTCACATGGTGTTATAAAAATTACAACGAGTTTCAAATAATGCACTAACATAATACGATCTCCATAAGTAGAATCCAACTCCCTCGTATATTCAGTTTAATTTATCAACAATACAAGTCCGATTGGCCATGGTAAGATTATTATTATTTAAATTACGAGTAGTTTTATTAAATATAATTGTCATTTAAACCATTTAATTTTAGGGATAAATGATTATTTATTATCAAACTTATTTTTATCTAACTTAAATAATTTTATAGAAGAGTGTAATTCTAAAACTTCATTAAAATAATTTCTCGAATTATCTCAATTTTCATTTTTATTTTAATTAAAAATTTCTTCCACTTTCCAGAACACTGTCCTCCCTCAGCCTCTCAATTTTTTAAAATTTGTTACATCTTCTCTCTTATGGTTTTTATTCTTCTGTCTTAAAATAAAATGGTCTCTTTTAACCTACTAACATGAGCGTAATAATAAAAAGTTCCATTAATTTATATACAATCTCAATTTCAAAATCTTAGTATCTCTATTGTATAAAAAAATGGTCTCATTTTTTCAATAAACAGTCATACCTTCAAGATGCACCGGTTCTATTATTGTCACTTTATTTTCTTCATGAGCATTTAATACAATCATCATTACCGTGCATGTGCATTTAATAAAAAAATAAAAAAACTCAAAAAATTTTGTAAGATGAATGTTAATTGTTGGGTTAAGTCACGTGACGTAGGTCATGATATAAGAATGAAACTTCCTGCACCTTCATATTTTACTTCATGCACCCCATTACATTATGAAAAGCTGAATCCATATTGTAAAATTGCAAAGGAACCCAGTTCAAAAGTGATCGTGCATTAGTTTGGGTTTTGAACAATACTTATCTAGACCAGAAAGGGAAAACAGAAAATCATATATACCTATAACCATTTTCATATTATTGTACTTAATTATTGAACTAACTCATTAATTTAAAACTCAACTTGTTAAATAACTTGATGAATTTGACTTATGAACTAAATAAGTTACACTTAAATTAACTACATGCGATTAATTTAATTCATGAATTTGATACACATGCGAACATGAATGCAATGTATTAAATATTTATACGAAATATATTTAAACAGCAAGTTATGTAAATTATTCTGTAAAACTACATTTTAATTACCTGAAAAAAACTACATTTAAATTTTAAAATTTGTAAGCCTCAATTACTTTACCAAATATTCATGATCTTACCCAAAATCTTTCATTTTAATACTTTTATATTTAGTTTTCCACTATTATTTTTTACAAAAAGAAACTAGAGTAAACTTAAATCAAGTCAAACTTTGAGCTGAAAAAAAATGTATAAAATTTGAGTCGGATTGAACAGACTCAGCTCATTTTTCAACCCTAAAGTTGCATTCAATACAAAGATGTCATCCATAAATTTGAGATCAAAATGTACCACTTCAAAATCACGTGGGTCTTGCTACAGAACTACCTCAATCACTTGTCCACAACAACACATTTTTTATTCTACAAGTTAAAGTTGATATCACCCCACCTTTAAAAGAAATATTATATCCTTTTATAAATCTTCTTTCAACTTCTCTAAATAATCCAATTTATGTCACATTAATCTTACATAAATTAATTAATTTTCTCTCCATTGAAATTTTTTTATTAACAAGTTACTTAACTTACAAATATTCCGTTTCGCTCACCTATATTTAATACAAAGTTAGACAAGTTAGAACAATAGTTATTTATATAAACAATTTAAAATCACGTGACACAAATAATATTTTTTTAATAAGAAATTCTCATTGTAAATGCTCTTACTACTTTATAAAAACAGTATTAATTGAAAAAATATATAATATCTTGCAAATACAAAAAAACAAAAAATCCAATACTTATCATGCAAGTAGGAAGAAAATTAGTAAAAAGATTTCATGTCTAACCTTAATTCCACAATGCAGAACAATCGAACATATCAGATCCTATATATAGACAATTCACGTTGTTCCAAATGATATAGGGGGAAATGGACGAGACTTAGTACAAACAAATGCTTCAATTGGATTTGTGTTTACTAGAACGTTACTTCAAAAACAAATTGCTCAAATTCAGAATTTGTCATCGAGTTGCATTTACATGTTTGTCAAATAATTGGAGCTCAACATGCATTTCGTGTCGATTAGTTATCTAAGGCTTTGTTTGGAAGAGGGATTTTGGAGGGGAAGAAAGGAAAGGGAAAGATTTATGTAGATACATCTCCTTGTTTGGGAGTTTTAATTTTTGAGGGAAAGGATTTGAGGATTTTCAAAACTCCTCTGAAATCCTCCAAAGCCTTAAAATTGTTGCCCCCCTATTTGGGGGGTTTTTAGAAGGAAAAGTAACTAAAATTATTATTATACTAGTCAGTGTTAATAAAATTACTATCCTACCTTAGTCAGTGTATAAAATATATAATGTATTAATTTTTTAAATAAGGAAAAAATTATAAATTTTTTTTATTAACTCTCTATTTCCCTCTCTTAATATATTTTTAACTCCCAAACAAGGAGAAAGAAAATTCCCTTATTTTCCTCCCTTTCCTTCCCCTCCTTTCTCCTTGAATCTCTTTCCTTCCCCTCCCCTCCTAATTCCCAAACAAAGCCTAAAGAAAATATTGTAATCAATATTTGTGCAAGAAAAGTTCATATAAGGTCAGGGAAAGGGAACACAATGAAGCTTCTTAAAAATAAATGAGAAAATCCTTGCAAGCTAAAGCAGCAGTTTTGAAAACACCGGTCAAAATTGCAACAAGTTCTACAACTTAATTAATATAACACCATAACACCAAAAATTGAAAAGTCAAGCTCAACGCATACCTCAACTGAAAATTACAAGCAAAACAATCAGTTAAACACAATCACAACTGTATTGACAACCAACCAGTCAACCACATCTTATCTAGGAGAACTTGATAAAACATTAGATGAAGTTAGCAGTGAAGTAAAATTGTCATTGGACTCTAGCAAAAACCACATTTCAGTAAAGAGTAAACTAACTTTGATAAAGGTCATTTTTAATGATTTCTTCTATGTTTGTGGTTATACGTACCATTTTAGTTGAACTATCTTCCATTTGATTCATTTTTTCTCACTAGAAAGTCTTTCTTGACCTTCTCACATGATCAAAACTAAGCTGCCTTCGGCAAATTTATGCCATGCTCATGCATGCCCAAAATGTTCATACCTCATCTAAATTTTCTTGCATGCCCAAATATTCATCTCAACATTATCATCTCCTTTAAACTTCTCATCATGCAAAGGTACATGGGAGGGTTACCCTTATGCAAAGAGACTATCTGCAAGGTTGTTAAGATCGTAATTTTACGTAGGATCAGGGGAGGGGATGAAAGATCGTAAATCGGGGATCGTAAGATCGGATCGAGATCCTACTATGAAACTGCAGAAAGAAAAAAGTGGATACGGAAAGACTGTAAATAGCAATTATCTAAATTACAATTCAAAAACTCATTTAAAAAATATAATATGAAACTGCAGAAAGAAAAAAAGGGGAGTACAGAAAGCAAATTTGGCCCAAATGAGTTAACCGTAGCATATATTATTATTTTCTTCTCTCTTTTTTCTTCTCTCTTGGTTTACTCTGCGCCGTTTCTTCTCTTCTCTCTTGGTTTACATTTTTTTTTCTTAGCCACCTCCACCCTCCTCTCCGGCGATCTCTCCATCAATTAATATCAGTATATCACCACCTCGGACGAGAAAGGGAGAAGGCCAGAACGGAGAAGGGTGAAGAGAAGAGGAATGGAGAAGAAGAGTAGAAGACAACCTACCTGGTCGCGCGCAGTCGGGGGAGGTCGCCAGTCACTTCGCAGAGCAGGTCGACCGTCGCAGGTCGCTGGTCTCGCAGGTAGCAGGCGCGCACTTCTCTCAGTTCTCTGTTTGCGTTTTGATTCGAAATCGAACCCTAGAGCAGAGCCTTTTAACCAAACACCACGCGGGATCGGATCGGATCGGAGATCCTACGATTTTACGAGCAAAATCGCGATCCCACTCCGATCCTACCCGTTCCCGATCCTACTCACGATCTGGATCACCAGCCGTCGGAAAAATCGCAGGATCGTGCGATTCCACGAGTTGACGCGCGATCTTGACAACCTTGACTATCTGAATTCAAACCTATGATCAACTAGTCACTAAGGTATAACTTCATCGCTGCACCAAGCTTGCCCTCAACAGAATTAAAAGCAAATCCAAAAACAAATATGTAAAATGAATAAAATGGTAGTGCAAACCTCAATTTCTTTGTACCAGCAAAAATGTGGACATTCCAAGATAACAAACAATTAATGCTAATAAGAAAGAAATAACGGAAAATACAAAATTTATAACTAAAGTTCTCTCTGGACATTCTTGACACAGCTCAGAAACTACTAGTTTATACATGAGCATACTACAATGAAAATGTGCACAGAGCATTAATATCTGTAACTGTTAACTAACCTTATGCAACATCCTCTCAACTGATGGTTAATATAACATGCGCTTTGAAACCACAGGTATGATTTATACAAAAGAATACTGCAATGAAAATGCCCGGAGAATTATCTGCCATTATTAACTAGCTTAATGAAACCTATCAATTGTTAGTTAATATAAAGCGTGATCTGAAATGGTGGGAGTTAATTTAGAATTATTGACCAGATGTTTACACACACGTGTGTAGGTTAAACAGAAAGGAAAGTATTTTTTTGTGGGAATTCAGTTGTAGATGTAGTAGCATTAACTACAAAGTAAAAGGGTTCAATACACAATTTAGAGTAACTGCCACAAGTCAGAAGTTGAGATGTTTTTATATGCTATATTTAGCATAAGATCATACAGAGTGCCAAAGGAATTCAATAGAAAGAATCATAAATTGATCTACCAAACAATTGACATGCACATACCTGAGATTGTTAAAAGTGAGAAAAAGTCAGAGGAAAATAGTAACACCCATCCTATAATGCCCATAACCAGACAGTTACCTAAATTTGAATATCCCAGAACTAGCTATCCTGACATTCTCCTGATCAAGTATACAGATTCTAATTAAAACAATATAATTTACAACTGAACAAGCTGATCTTGGTTTTCCAAAGATTCCCTTAGAATTTTCTCAGCCCTTTTTTTCCTGTCATCCTTCCCATCTTCCATTGCAAACCAGGGCAAAGTACTTTTATGCTCCTCTTTTTGTGGGATCAAACCAATGGACTTTCCTAATAATTTGTTTTTAATCCCAATCTTAAAACGCACTGTAGGCTTATCATTTGCACAAAAATTTGTCTGATCTCCCTTGGAATCACAGCATGCGCTTTTCATCGCTTCAATTGCTGGAGCAAATGTCTCCAATGCTGAAATCGATTCATTTTCCACAAAATTTTCCACAACAGGATTATCAAGAGCTACATCATTGAAAAGCTTAGCCGGAGGGGGAACAGAAGCAACTTCCTTGTCCTCAATTTTCAAAGGTGCAGCAAGGAACGGGTTACCTTCTGCTGCTACTCTTTTTGCCTTAGCATCTGCAGGGTCAATCGAGGCAGACTTTTCAAACATATTTGAGACCATCTGCTGCTGCAAATTCATCGCAGGCCACTCCCCTTTGCTATTCTCTCTTTCTTGGTCAAATTTGACTACACGAGGTTCTGTCCCTCTTCCATTCACTACCAGTGACTCTGAATAAGTTTGTAGATCAGGGAATGCAGGCAACCAAGCAGGAATATGCTCCCCAGGAGGCTCTTCTCCTTTTTGCAAAAAGCTTGGATTAGACACCCGTTCTTTCACAACAGGAAACTGAGGAATGGGGTGTGCAAACATAACCGGTTCAGCATCATTAACAAAATGAAAAATTTCCCGAATAACACCTGAACTTTCAAGGCAGTGATCAACATCTGAAGCACCCGCAAACCCTTGCACTGATCCCATATCTTCCAACCCTTGAATGACATCAAAAGCATGGCACTCAGTTCTACCTGAAAGATTAGCATGGCAATGTGCAGACTTCCCAACGTTCAAAATATACCGAGCCACAACGTCAGACAGAGCCTCAAGAGCCGACTGCTGAAACGCCTGAAATCCCTCGCTTTCGCACACCTGCGCTACCGCAATCTTCGCTATCGCCCGGGCATAGTCATCACCACCACCAACTTTCCTCCTCCTCCATGTGCCAGGCTGTTCAAGCTGTCTTCCAGTCTTCCCACCGCCATTGCTCATATTCAGCACTTCATATCACTTGAAAACCCAACAGCACACATTCCCCAAATCACTATCATTCATCATCTCAAAACCCCACCAAGAACCACACCTCAACAACGCCACTCACTTCTGAGAAAATTGTAATAAAAAAAAAAAAAAACGAGCTTCAGAATACTTGAGTTCAACGCCAATATCAAATTTTCCACGTTTCCCACTAGCAATATTTATTAACTAAACAAAAACCCTAACTCGTCCTTCAAAAAGGGAGGCGGAATCGGCTATTTAAAGATTCAAAAATGAAAATTAAAAACTTTGGGGAAAAAAAAAAACTTACCAGTGATAAAAGGGGGCGGATTGGATCTGAGGGCATGAGGTGAGAGTGTATGGATTCGAATTTTATGAGATGGAAAGAGAAAGAGTGGAAGATCGAAAGAAGAAATTGGGAAATTTAGGGTTTAGGGTTTGGTCGAGCTTAAACCCTTACAAATCCTTCGATCGAAAGATACGATACCATTAGAAGAAGCAGAGGGAAGTTGGAAATTTGGAAGAAGGATTACGGACACGGACACGGACACGATGCGATTTCGAGATTTGAACCCTCTAATAAATCAAGATTAATTGGGGGAGGGGCATGAAAGGGAAGAAAAAATAATGTTGAATTTCCCATGCAACGGCGTCGTTTTCAACTGAAGAAAGCGACGGTGCAAAGTGCAAACTATAGTCGCTCGCGAGTCGCGAACGTAAACCAAGACAATGAAATGAATGCATTTTTTTATATTAAGATAAGATTTACTATTTTCCATTTTAAAAATATTTTTTAAAGACGAAAATCATTATTCGTTAAAACAAAATTAAAAATTGTTTAACATAATATCTTCTCCTCTTCTTTTTTTATACCAAAATCATCCCTAAATAATAATTAAAGATTAATTTCTTTCAAGCATTAGATATCATTAAAATAGTTCTTCTATTAAAATCTTTTATCTTTCGAACTTGGGGGGAATGACTAAGTTCAACAAATTTTTAACTTTTTTATTAGTTGAAAATTTTATTTGATTATTAATAAGTAAATTTTTAAATAATTTTTAGTATTTTTTGAAATGCTACTTAAAATAGTATTTTTAAAATGTTAACTTTTAATTTCTAGTTTTTTATATTTTCTTCCTATTTTATCTTTAGTAATCTACCAATTTATCTGTTTATCCCTTTTTAAATAAATTAGGATTTTATTGTTTTTATTTTTTATTCATTCATATGTTTGTCGTTTCCTTTTTTCTTCAACATATAGATTCTCTCATTACACTAACCTTTTTTTTCTCCAACTCATGATATTTTTAATTTTGTTTCACTCCCAATATAATGCTTTTATAGGTTTTCTTTATAATATTTTGATTGTGATATTTCCCAATATGTATGAGTAAATAATGAAAAATAATAAAAAAGAAACATAGGGGATGATTACGGTGGTGCTTTGATAGGTTCTCTTTATCATTCATCTTTTATTTTATATTTTTCTATTTTTGCAATTATTCAAACTTTCATAAATTAATTATGGTTGTACTCTTGTATTATAGTGTGATAGGAGTTGCTTTTAGTAAGAGTATTATTTGCTTTGATTTGTTTATTTTTCGTAAGTTATGAATTTAGTAGTGTAGGGTATTTCATCCTTTTTGTAAGACATTGTATTTGTAATTTGGTTGGTATGTCGTATGCCTTGTAATGATAATCCCTTTTGCTTGAGAAAAAAAAAAGTCAAGCCTTATGTCTTTGTATTATTTATTGGTATTAAGTTCTTAACACATGTTGTGCTAGATTTTTAATATGCACAATGAATTTTTATTTGCTCTTAAAAAAATTTCAATTATTGATGATGAATTTGTTCTCATATTCTATTTCTAACTATGATGAAAATTGGATTTTTATATTTTTTATTTTTTACTTCAATTCACATTCATTATACTATTTTGATTAATTTGTAAGATGACTTCAACTAATGATAATAGGAAGAAATGGATCAATTTTAAATGGACCAATGAGTATGAAAAATCCTTGTGTAAGTTTTGCATAAAATTCATTAAAAAGAATGAGCGTGTAGTTTAAAGAGAATGACATTAATCAAAAATTTGAAATCATTATCAACTGCAAATATCTTTACAAAACATTGAAGAACAAATACGATTATATAAAGAGAGATTAGCGCTGTAAGGACCCTGAGATCTGGCGCGGGGTACGGCGCGGTTAGCGCCGGGTCCTTTGGTAGAAAATCAAAATTGAGGTGTGGCGCGGGCAGCGCCGAGACCCTCGCGGATCGCGCCAGAAATGCCTGGAAACCCATTGCATGCGGGTTATTCACGCTGGTAGCGTGAACTATGGCGCGAGTAGCGTGACATGGTCGAGGAGGTTGGCGCGGATGGCGCCAGTGTGGCGCTGATGGCGCCACAGGGCGGCAAGGTGGCGCGAGTAGCACGGGTGTGACGCGGTTAGCGCCGGGATGACGGTGCATCTGGCGCGGTTAGCGCGGGATCTGGCGCGGATCGCGCCAGACCTCGGGCAGGCCCAGTATAAAAGGACAAATCGCGTTTTGCAGAGGAGAAAACCTTTCTCCTTCTTCCCCAGCGCCCAGAACTCCATGGGAGAGCTTCCCAAGCTCCCATAACCTTGCCTTGTGACCCAAATCACTTTCTGAACTCACCAAACCTCCTAGAAACCTTGAGAGAGCTTGAATCCTTCCTCCTTTTCACCAAAATCCCTTGATCTGAGAAACCTTCATTCTCAAGAGAAGTAAAGAAAACTCGAAATTGGCGAGGAACGGCTGATATCCACAGACACCCAAGCTTGGAGGAGTGTCCCAGAGGTCTTCTGTGTCGCCATGGAGGTAAGAAACTCGAGTTTCCCCGTTTGATTTGGGATTTGGGGTTTTGGGTGAATAATGACCCATCTGTGATAGAGCTAGAATTAGCTTTGGGTCCAGTTGAGAGATGTGTTTAGAATGATGAGAGGAGGAAGGATTAGCTTTCAGTTTGTGATTTGGTGAATGTTGGTTTCGGCTCTAGGTTGTGCATGTGTGACTTGGACTGAGTCATTTGATTTGAGACATGCAAGAGCCATGTTGATGGGCTTGTGATGCCTGAGAGACCATGGTGACGGCATTTTGTGAGATGGATCGTCCAAGCCTTGTGGAAACCCTGAGATTTTGGGTTATTCGAGCTGTGATGCTTATGGTAAATGGCTTGTGTTGAGTCTGGAATGACTCTGAGGCCGTTGAGGATTGTCTGATGAGCTTATGGTTGTCTATATGTTTGAATGGTCTGTGATATGTGATTAGTTGCCTTGTCAGGGCTTGACACAAGCTGTCAGAGGAGCAGACCATCATTCGAGGCTAGAGCTGAAGGCAAGACTAGCCAGGTAAGCTCATTGTTCTGGGGATTAGTCCCTTTCTCTTGTTTACTACCCAAGTGGGTGATGGATGCATGCCATGGTTGATTGTATATGTATATATATGTTTTGTGCATGCTGAGGAAAGAAAGGCCGTGATGGCCTGTTCTTGATGATATATATATATATATATATATATATATATATATATGATAAACCCTAGGATAGACACTGAGAAAGTGTGAGGGTGTTTGACACCTGTGGTTCAGGTGGGGCCTTGGGCCTAGATGGATGAACACTGTGATGTGTTCCATGGCTTTGATGAGGTGCAGATCAGAGAATGATCTGTGATGGAATCTATAAGATACTGAGATGGTATCGGGCTAGTTGAGGTTCCCTAGCCAGAGGAAAAGTTTGAGGACTCCCTGGAATAGCTGAGATTCCTTGGGAGGTGCCACTGCTCTCCGCATACGGTCCTAAGGGTGGATTGCCCTGTCTGGACGTTCCTCCTTAGGCAGAGATGATGAGAGTCCTGAGTGAGTATCCTCGGGCGATTGTGCTGAGATTGATAAAGACCATGGTTGTGGTCTGTGTTTGAGGTTAGATGGACACTGTGATTATGTCTGAATTCTGAGATTCTCTGGCCAGTAGAATAGAGTCCTATGGTGGTAGGACAGATGGTATGTGGTTGATGACCCTTAGGGATTGAGTGCCTCCGTTGTGAGATGATCTCTCTCAGGTAGTGGATGGACAGTCTGAGGGATGGAGTGCCTCCTGTGTGGGATGATCTCTCTCAGACTGTGATTAGAAATTCTGAAAGATGAGTGCCTCCGGTGTGAGATGATCTCTTTCAGGCAGTGTATGTGAAGACCTGAGTTGAGAGATTCCTCAGGCATTGTATGTGAAGACCTGAGTTGAGAGATTCCTCAGGCAGTGTATGTGAAGACCTGAGTTGAGAGATTCCTCAGGCAGTGTATGTGAAGTCCTGAGTTGAGAGATTCCTCAGGCAGTATGTGTGAAGCCCTGAATAGATAATTCAGGCATGTGTTACGAAAAGTCCTGGAGAGGCCAGGCATGTGGACAGATATGTTGTATCTCTAAGAGAGGGCTTCCCGAGGGGATTAGAGCCTAAGGCCTCTTAGAGGAGCCATATCTGGATGGGTAAGTCTTGAGTGAGAGTTCTCAGGCACTGTTACGAAGTTTGAGGAGGCGGTGCCTCTCTGGTATATGCAGTGTCCAGTGGTTGACACTGATGATTAGGTGCCTCTGTGAGATCTCTGTGAGAATTCTGGGAGAGTTAGTGTGGTGCATAGATGACATGATGATGGCCTGACTCTGTGAGACGAGTCTGAGATGGCTTGAAAGCCAGTATGAGGTGGGATACCTCTGATATTGATGGAATCTAGTGTGATGACCCCAGAGAGCTGGGATATGTGTGAAAGCTAGGCTAAGGTCCTAGATTTTGTATGTGTGAGCTGGGATGATATCCTAAGCTCTGATATTTGTTTGTATGTATGCTTGGAGGTGAACCAGGGTAAGGGAGGATCTCTCAGAACCCTGAGTTTACTGAGACATTTGTCTCACCCCTGTTGTGGGTCGTGGTTTTCAGGTGTTTCCAAAGGAGAGGAGATACCTTAGGGCAGGAGGCCCTAGCTGAGAGTGCTGGAGATGGTCATGGGCTACAGATGAAGACTGAAAGAGTTTCTTTGTACCTCTGTCTTGTACCCTGTATAGGGATAGGGTGTGAGTGTACACCCATTGTACTGTACATATAATGATGTATGACCAAATGTGGTCTTGTTTTGAGCATGTATATGTACAGATGATGATGTTGTTGTTCTAGTGAATGTTTCCTCCTGATGATCTCTATCTGAGTTTTATGTACATCTGCCTATGTTGTTGTGTTTATGTTATATATTACCTGGATTAGTAGGGGCGTGTTTTATTATGCTTGTGTGTTGTGTTTTAAATTCCATACGTAATGTAATCAAGAAAAACGATTCTGTTGTTTCCGCACTGCGTTCAGTTAACGCTAATAGCGCGATACTGAGTACGTTGATGATAATACTCCGGAGGCCTACGGGGTGTTACAAGCGCATTTGTAAATTTTTGAAGTTTGGGGAAATTGGCTTAGGGTGGGATCTTACTACAAGAAAGTTTAGTGGTTCAAACGAGTGGTGGAACAAAAAAATTAAGGCTAGTTTATTACATATATTGCTATAGTTAATTTATAATATAAGTAATTCATTATAAGATTTAGTTTAATGATTAATAATTATCCATTTTTTTAAGGAGAAACTTGAGGTTAAAAGACGTTTTTCACGCAATTAACACTCTAATATTGAACTTTCCATAGCCTTCACAAGTATTACTATTTATATATTTTTTGTTTAAAAAATGTTTTATATAAAATAATCATATATAAAAAAATTTCCTTCTTGATAGGCATATACTATTTGGTGGATAAAGGATATCCTAATAGACAAGGATATTTAATACCTCATTCTATGATAAGGTATCATGAATCTCAATTTGAGTAAGAGCCCCCAACTAATGCTCAAGAAGCTTTTAATTGTGCACATTCATCTTTTTGAATTTGTATTGAAAGATCATTTGGAGTGTTAAAGAAAAGATGGAAGATACTCAACAGAATGCCAAAATTTAGTGTTCAAAACCAAATTGATGTTATAATTGCTACATTCACAATAATTGGGAAGATGACATAATGTTTACCTTGTTGAAGCATCATCCATATTACATACCATGTTTACTCTAATTTATTTATTTTTTTATGTTATGTTTTGGATATTTTTATATTATATTCTTAATTTATTGATTATACTGTATTTTATTAATTTAGCATTATAAATCAAGACATTGATAATAATAATTGATAAGTTTTTTTGTTATTATATTTTATATTTTTTTATGTTACAATATTTATTTTAATCATTGTACCACTTATAATATTTAATTTATTATTTTAACGTTGTATTTTGTCTATTATTTTTAAATAATTTCATATTAGATTATTTATTTTAACTATTATTCTAATTAACATAATTAAAATATAATGTCTACTTAAGTGTATTTTTAATTTTATTTTAAAATTGATTAAAAATATTTTAAGAGTAACACTTACATAAAAAATGTAACATAAAAAGTAGATCAAATATAAATATGTCTATTTATGTCATTTTACGTTTTTAAGCTACTTGAACAACCAATTTTATTGAACATTTCTAATTTAATAAGTTAGTTTTTCATCTTTCAACTACCAACTAGCTTTTCAGCTTTTATCTAGTTTTGTCAAACATAAATAGAGGGTAGTGCCTAGCTTTTTGTCTAACATTCTAACACTAATTAAATAGGTATCAACAAATAGCATTAACTAGCCTTTAAACTTTGGACTAATCATCATCAATGTCTTACTCGTCTTTTCTTCCAAAATTCAGCTCAATCAATTCCTTAAAATTAGGTTATTAATAACAATCACCCTACAAGAAAGCATCTCCTAGAGTTGTCCAGGTTGAAGGATTGATATCAATTATATGTTTTCTTCACTTCAATTATTTCACTATTTTACAAATTTTTCTTTATAGGATTTCTAATGGTCTTAGGGGTGTATTGGATTAGAATTTTAAAGGATTTTAAAACACCTTTTTTTATATAAAAAAGTCTTGTGGTATTAAATCAGAATTTTTAAATGGTATAAACAAGTCTTTTGATATTCAATTAAAACTTTTAAGATTTTTTAAGGAGGACAACAAAATTCGGTGGTATTCAATAAGGATTTTTTATAACTTATAAAAAGTCTCTTAAGTATTCAAAAATATACAAATTTGATAGATTGTTTTTTAAGATGGATTTCGATGTATTTTAATGAATTTTATTAGATTTTTTAATATAAAACATCTATTAAACAATCTCACCCAAACCTTTGAGATTTTGCTAAACTTTTTTTTTCTTTTTTCTATTGGTTACCATATTTTCTTTTCACTCATCATATATACTCTCTTCTCTTTTAATATTCTTCCAAACAAGTGTGTTATATATGTTTCTTCTATTCTTTTAGAATAAAAAAATGTCAAATATACTTTCCCCACTTTGCACTTTTCCTTTTGTTTTCTAAATAAATTAATATTTTTCTTATGTGCAAATGCTAATCATATTTTCTGTACACTAATTGTGCATATTACTTGTTCGATGCAATATTTTTGTGATTGTCACTCTTAATTTTGTCATCTACATAATTCAATAACCTTTTTACAAATTTTTCACCCTCACCACTCTTTTCTAGTATATGCTTATTATTGCATCTCATTTAAACATGTCATTGAATTTATCATGAAATGATAGTAATAATTAAAAAATCATAAAACCAATGTATAATTATAAATTTATTGTTCAAAATCGAAAGTAAGAATGAGAAGATGCTATTGCAAGAAGAATTAATATATAAGAGGACATAAAGTTTGAATCAATTTAGCTATTGATTTTTTTTATAAAAAAACTATATTGGTTTTACTTTTTTTTTTTAAACTTCATCTTTTATTATTATTATTATTATTATTATTACTAACTCTTATAATTTTGAACGTATTTTTAAAAATTCACAAAATCCTTTCAAATCTTATAAATCTATAAAGTCTTTTTCAAATCCTTTAAATTCTTATGATATAAATCCATTAAAATTCAAACTATCATAAAAGTCTTGTAAAAAATATGATAAGTCATAATATTCCTACATAATTTTTAAAATTTACAAGACTTTTTTATGCTAAAATAGTCTTTTAAAATCCTAATCCAATACACCCCTTTTAGTGTTTTGCTTGAGTTTTTTTCTTAACATTATGGAAAGTACTTTTTTTATCTGTAGAAATTAAACATAATACCAAAGAATTTATAAAACTAACACACTTTGTCCAACCAACTGAATTAGACCTCCTTGATTATGAAAACAACTTTATGAAACATAACAATATTTCAAAAAATACTTTTTAGAACACAAAATAATATTTTGGAAAGTACTTTCCAGAATGTTAAAAAATAAATGTGTTATGGAAAATACTTTTTAGAATAATAATTTTGTATCAATTTTCTGTGTATAATGGTATATATTGATAATAAAAATTAAAAAAATGGGATGTACTTAGCAAAACAAAGAGAATGGGTATTGCAAAAACCTAACTCCTAAAAACAATACACAAGTAGTCCAAGGCAATTACTTTCTGCTCCCAATAAATTACTTCCTCCACCTCCATAAATATTCCCAAATTGCTTTTTTCTTATTATAACTTTCTTTTCCCTTCGTTGATGCACTCTTAAGGTGTAAAAGGCGTGATTTGCGGTGTGGTTCGCATATATTTCTAAGGAAGTAGGCATTTTTTTATTTGCATATATTTTTGGATAACTTAAGTCATAAGGTAAAAGTAAAAAAAAAATACCCTTCCAAAAATGCATTTATCGAATTATGCTAGCATAATTCCAAAAATGAAATTCAAAAATTTTGCTAACATAATTCAAGAAATGCATGTTGCATCATCAAAAAACACGTTTCCAGAAGGGATTTTTTTACCTTACAAATTAAACTATCCAACAAAATATTCACTTCGTCGCAAGAATGCTTCAACAAGGAGAAAAGAGAAAGAAATTAAAGAAGAAAGGGAGTGAGGAAGGTCTCCAAACAAGAAGGGAAGGAAAGAGGTGTAGGAGGTATAAGAGATACTCAAGGACATTTTTGCTCATTCAACTTGTTTTAAAATTCTCATGGAATGCAGAAAGTAAATCTGAGCAGAAGAAAGCAATTCCCTGAGTCCAAACACATCGAGAATTTAGGATAATAGGCCCAAACGCCCAAACAAACCAACACACAACAAATAACAACACCAACACACATCAGATAACATCCACACGCAATGAAACAAAGGCAATATGTGACGTTTGGGGACGTCCAACAATGGCAACGATGACGGTCAGCGATGAAGATGCCAATGCCCGCATATATACCACAGATGAAGAGAGTTAGCTCGCGGCCCCTCCAAAACTCATAGGGTTATTTGAGTTAGCTAGTGAGTATATTCGATCGTGATCTTGACAACACTGCATGGGATAATAAGGTCCATTCGGTAGAAGGGAAAAAATGAAAAAATAAATAAATTGAAATAAATTTTTTAAATTAAAATAAAGTGTAAAGGTATAAATTTCATGTTATTTCACTGTTTATTTCTTTCCATTTTCATATTTTTTCTTTCAAATGAATGAAACTTAAAAGTATAAAAATATAATGTTTTTTTAGTTATTCCCTCCATCCCTAATATAAGTGAGTTATGAACCGTTGCTTAGATCTGCAGAGTGGTTCAACCATAATCCAGAAGAATATATATGTGAGTTTGGTTCAATTGTTGGACCTATTTGTTGGGAAAACTCATTGACTTATTTTATCAAATTAGGCTCGAACTCTTTGTTTAGATTATTTGATTCCTTAAAAATTATAATATTAAATAAGATATATGTTTAATTTAAAAAAGAATAAAAAACAACACAAATTAAATAAATAAGGACTTTAACAAAATTTCTAATTTGAAGACACACTTATCTTTATTTTTTATATCTTTAATAACCGTAAAATAATAATTAAATAACACATAATCCTTTTTTTAAAAAAGAAACATTTAAGATTTTTTATTCTAATCACTTCCTCTTTTTATTTCGATAAATACATTAAATTAAATATAAATTATATATTAAAATAATTAATATTATCTATTATAATAAATTTTATATTATTTTATTTATATTATCTATTATTTATTAAAGGATGTATAAGACGAAAAATAGTCTTCTAACTTATATCTTGGTCCTACAAAAGATAGTCTTCTAACTTATATCTTGGTTCTGTGTTATTCTTTTTGTCCCATCTAGGTACCATAGTTTAAACATAAATCAAACGGAGCCTTAAGTGTACAATATAAAGGAGCATTTACGTGAAAACATCTGTCTATCTATTTATATAAGCTAATTACCGAGTTTGAAATAACCAGCGCAAAAGTTTGTTGTATATATTCTGCAAAACTATCCCCACGATACGTTTAAATAAAGTAGTGCTTAGGCAGCTTAGCCATAACACTCGTCCTTGTATTCTTTTTTATCCTTTCATTTCCAAGTTGACTTATTTGAAAGACACCCCTAAGCTTTATTCTGAGACAAAAGTATACAGTAAGGTTAACTGTGTAAGTACTCTGAACTTCTGTTTTGTTGTTCAGTTTTCTTTAAAGTTCACAGTACCATGAAATGTGATTAATATCAAAATATTCCCTAATCATGCAGACCAATGTCCTCTTTGAATTTCCTTGCTTTTTGCAACAATTATAGAGATATGCTATTTTCATGTGTCACTTTTTAGTGACTGGCGGGGAAAGTCGTCACAATCACGGTTTTACAATAGGATGTGGTTGATCAATGTGCTGGCGACCGCGCATGAACAAGAAATATTTAGGTATTGTATTTCGTCTTATGTCATCTCATAGAATAACAACACAAGCAAAAGGTTGAATAATAAGACATAACAGATGGCACTTGCATTAAAGGTTTGCATGTGTTTTGTAAGGGAGATTTTGGATGACAATAGAAGCGAGGATAAGGTTTTTAATTTTTAAATTAAGAGATTTATGTAATGTTATAAAAATGAATAAAAGATTAAGACATCAAATTTATGTTAATATATTATTTAATGTCTTTAGCTTTAAAAAGATAAGGCATACTTAAGTTAAATGAAAAAATTGTCTTCTCTCTTTTGTATCCCTCTAAAATCCAACTCCTGTAACATAATCCAAGTAGAACAATTCTCACCTTATATAAGAGTAAAAGATATGCACAATATATGCATTCTCTTGGAGTTCTTAAGCTATTCATTGTCACTTAAAGGAGAGCTCTTACAAAATACCCTTAGAAAGCCATTCATGTTAGATCGTTTCATGGAATACATAAACTCAAAAAGCTGAAGGGAAAATTTAAGGGTAACCTATATAATTGAAAGAAATAGAAGGAAATCCAAACATGCATTCACAAACAAAATGATTATTCAAACTGTGGTAATGTGGAATATCTTGTAATTGAAGAAGCTTTCTCATAGTCTTCATGATCCATGCATATTGTGAGAGGAGGAGAATTGAGACAAACTTTGTCTTTTGTGTATCACTTGGAAGGAAAACTTTGGTCTTTGTGAGAGGGGCTCTTGCTGCTGTTGGGTGAATGAAAAGGTTTATGAGTCATCATAGCCAGGCTGAAAGAATGATTGAGAGAATTCGCCAATGGATTTTCAGAACCTGAACTCAACATCTGATAGTGGTTGATTTGCCTCGGATCCATGTCCATTGCTGTAACATGTGAAGGGAAATATGGTTTCGTTGCTCCTGGAGGACATAGCATAATTTGAGAATTCCCAGTTGATAAAGACAAAGTTGATGTTGGGAAAGGTACAACGTTAATATTGTTGTGTATGTCTGTTAGGTTTGAAAATCCATTGTTTCCCAACTGATGAGAAACATCACCAGCAGAATGTTCCCATTGGTAACCATGTGGCATAGTATTCAGCAAGCCCAAAAATGAAGGATGATTAAGATTTGCTCTTGGTAAGAGATTAATATTTGGTATAACATGTGTGCTAGGTCCTTGATTATTGCTTCCTTGCTTATCCTCTTCACTTCTACTTATCCAATTTGGTTTATCAGTGCTAAGCATTCCTCCTGAAACTTCTTTAGCCTTTAATTTCCATGTAGAATTCTGGTTTGAATCTTCCCATTGAATGCTTCTGTTGATATTAAGAAATTGCTCATTAGGCTGAGAATTTGAGGTGGTAGCTTCATTAGAAGTAACAGCAGATGGATAACCAAGGGTGAAGTTATTCACTGAAGGAATAATGGGAAGTGGTGGAAGTTCATCAATTTCATCCTTAGCTGCATTGAGCAACCAATCAACAACCTTGCTAGGTTGACTGAGCCCTAGCCTATCTTGAAGATCATAGAGTTGGATGGCAGTCGGTACTGATAGCCTCACCCGTCTGTCTCTTAACCCTCTTATTGTGCAAACCTTGCTATGCCTGTCTTTTCCTCCGAAGGCTCTGGATACTCGAACAATCCTTGGATCATTCAATCTTGGCCATTGTGCTACTGAGCTTGATGTAGCCTTTGCCTTTTCATGATCACTAATTGATTGAGAATGACCCTCCTGTTTTAATTGAAAATCTGCTTTTTTTGGGCTCTTAATCATGATCTTATGTCTCTCATTGTTGGTTGCTAGGTGCTGAGTTTTGTCCTTCCACTTTGTGATTGTCAAAATTCTGTTCCACGGTACCATCAACAATGAAACCGCTAAGTTTTAAGTCCATTGTTTGGATTTACGACTGGTTGTATCACGATCCAAGGAATCTGCATAGAAACACATTAAATAAAATAAAAAAGGAAATAGGAGGAAGTTGTTTCTTCATGAAATTTAATCAAATTTAAAGGTGAATAAGTTAGATTAATATTTAAAATTCATATCGTTTCCCTTTGGAAGTGGATGTATGAAGAACAGATGAGATGACTTCATGACGCAGATCGTTGACTTGCAGCAACTAATGGATACTATTATTAAATAATATCATTGTGTTCAATTGTGATTTTGAGGGGATTTAAGAATATTATTATGAAGTACTGAAAAGAATCAAAACCTAATGCAGTTATATATTAAAAAACTCTAGAATCATTTAGAAATTAGAAGCATGGGTATATATCTATCATATAGACATTAAAGAAAACTGCAGCAAAAGGCTGCATCATAGTCAGGAAAGGATGTAATTAAACTTACAGGGACAATAATGCAACTAATATACAATATTCAATTAAGTTCACATGCGAAACATGCAATGAAACTTGAATATCAAAATCCAAATTTAATACAAACCCTAGTTATAGTTGATAATATCTGGCAAACTCACATGAACACCTTCGACTTTTGATACTAAACACCCCAAGGTAGAAGGAGAAGTTTGCACTGTGCTTTTGCATACCAAGGTAGAACAAAATTTGAAGTTTCTAATTGAGCTTGACTTGGCTTTGATTGCACCTAATAAACTTAGTGAGAAGTTGGAATCCGCAGCATGGAAAAGGAAGATGCCAGAATTGAACTAACCACGCCGCACGAAAGATAAAGCAATGGCGCATAGTTTGCCACGTGCTTCACTTTCCAATTGGTCAAATAAATATGGTAGTCTAAGTTTTTGTTTTTGTTTTTGTTTTTTTGTTTTTTTTTTTAGATAAATATGGTAGTCTAAGTCTTATCATTTTATGGTTAGGCATAATGGGCAATCATTCCTTATACATAAGTAGTAATGTATGGTTTATATATACTGATATTTTGTTCTCACAAACTTTGGGGAAATTAAACAACTTTGTCAAACATTAATTGATTACATATAGTTACAATTACTTTAATATTTTTTGGTAGGTAAAAGTGTTCAAGGTAGGGTTTGTTATAAAAGGAAAGAGGCTTGGCTTCTGTACAAAAGATTCTTCTCTATATATGTTTGGGTCTTAAATTTTAAAAATGTTACAGAAGGCTTATCTGAATTAATACAATTAATAACCTCAAAAGGGGACCATTTCTACACGCTTCGAAAACCGGCTGGGGTTACACTTTATCGACAACTACAAAAGGTTTTGTGACTGAGCACATCACATGGGGATCCACGGAAACAACAACCCTAAACAGCATCAAGGAAAATGTTGTTCTTATTAAGGGCAGTCTTTGTTAACTAATATCTGAATTTCTTAATTTATTAATATATAAGAAGTTTTCTACAGATGTATTCTTAGACTCTTCAACATGAAAAGCTTTCAAAGGACATGAGAGCATCAAACTAATTGATCAATCAAATTTTGGACAAAAAATTGCATAACGACCAAGCTTTATTTTACTAAGAGTAGTAAGTTATACATGAATGAATAAGGTTAGGTTAACCTCTTAAATGGATTCCAATATTTGGAAGAAACACCGTGTTTTTGGTATTTAGTTAAATAATTCAATAAAACAAGATATAATTTATTGCTTCCTATTTTTATTCTTTGAAAAGTAGGAATTTTTGTATGCAGTGATGCGAATGGATTTCCAAACATTAGTCATTGGCTTCTTCTAACCGAAATTCGCTGAAAAGAAATAGCACCATAACGATTTTGTATAAAACTAATCATTATTGACATGTAATCCTTAATGATTTCACTTGATCGATCAGTTTTCTTGGGCTTATAAATTTACTGGTTTCTTTTTCCAGTTATTAACTTATTATATTTTGGAGTTTGGGCTTTTAATTCTTCCTGGCTCAAGAATAAAAAGAAAAGGTAAAAAGAAAGAGATAAAACAGAAACAATAAGGCATCATATGGAGAGGATTTAGAAGACAAACAGAGAAAGCCAGTTTGGATAACTAATGGCGAGAGTTGTCCAAGGGCATTGTCAAGTCTATGTGTATGATAGCTACTTTGGAGAAGGGAAAGGAACTGGTAGGTGAGGGACCAATTGTGTTATGATATCTTTTGAAAACGTACACCCACTGAGCACAACACAGGACCACACAACTTTTGCAGAGAGATATGCATGGGAGGCAAGTTGAGGCTTTTCATTGAGATGACACTGACCATGGCGCATGCTTTCTTCAAAAGAAAGTCAATTAATCATGTGTGTGTGAGTGATGCAGAAACGTAAGCCAAGTTTCTTCTCTTGTTCATTTGGAAAAGACTTCAAATATATTCTTTCACCCATCAATTCAAAACCCTAAAATTGCCCCCCACAAAAACATTTCTGTTTCAATGGTAAAAAATTATCAGAATTTTCTTTGTCATTGTTTAAAGTGGATAAATTGATACGAACAAACAAGTAGAAACCCTGGAAAATGATGCAAACTAGCCTGATTTCTCTTTAATGAATATAAATATTATGTATATATATATATATATATATATATATATATATATATGATAATCAAGCTCAATGGTTGATAAAACTATGGTTATGCAGAAGTTCTTAATTAAATATCCTAAGGTCTAAACAAATATTTTAAATTTTGCATAATTTTGAAATGAAAAAGCATGAAAAAATAAAAAGAAGACTAATATTCCAAAAGATACAATATATGTTCTTCAATTTCCAAGAAAAAAGAAGTGGGCCTCTTCTTTTAATTCTAGAAAAAGAACAAAGGTAAGTGATTCTGTGGCTCCAATTCATTTTCATCACATATATACATTAACGAAAAAAAAAACCCGACGGCATCGTGGTTGGAGTGATTTATGTGAAAGAGATGGATACCCTTTGCAAATCTGAAATGCTGAATAACTATATCAGCCGTTGAAGGCTGAAGTCCTTCCATAGACACCAAGCCCAAACATTTCAAAACAGTAGCAAATTTACTTCGTTAAAGCTATTTAAATCATTTAAGAGGTGAGGAGTATAAAGGACTATCTATACAGTTTTGCAGCCAGAAGAAACTTAATTTTACACCCCATTTATACCTTATATTAATTTGAAAACACAAAATAAAACAATGTAAATGGATAAGAAGTAAGAAGAAAACGGGCAAGAGAATATGAACAAAAGGATGAAGGTAAAAATAAAAACGAAGTTCCAACTTGTTTATGAAAGGAGAAAAGAAGAAAAGGATCATATATACATTCTTTAAACTGGAATAGAGTGTTCCTCTCTGTTATTCATCAAGCCGTCTGAAGCTATTAAAGATTCTGAACAAGCAGTGTCTGGGCTCTAGCTAGCTTGTTTTATCTGAAAAAATGATATAGAGACTAATAACTGGTTTGTAGGTAAGGGTAAAATTATGGTCCAAAAAATGGTCCCCAGGTCTGTAACAGAAACCCTAGCTCAGACTCAGCTCGTGACTAATCACTCTCATCACCTTTTGTGAATAGCCAGAATGCATCAGAAGAAGCAGCAGGAGCAATATTGTCTGTAAGATCGATGTAACATTATCCTTTTGTCTTTGTCAAGTTTTAGCTTCATTTTTGTATGTCAGTTGAAGCTCACAAAAATTAAATGATTTTTAAAACAATAGTTTGTGAGACTTGACCAATTTGCAATAGTAGCTATAGCCACAAAAATTAGTCATGCACACACGCATATGTCAATGTATATACCAAGAAAAAAACCTATAGACAGAAAGAGATAAAAAAGAGAGAAAAATGTAAATGTATACAGTATATAGATGATTTCATGTAATAAGAAGAAAAATAAATGAGAAATGAAGGAAGTCAATTAGATGTATGTATTGTGTGGTCGTGTGGATATCCATATCAAGATTTTAAAAAACTGTTTAGGACTGCAATTTTGCCCGCAACCTCTAGGGTTTTGGGGTGTTTGCGACCACAACACCGCTGCAATTTACAGCCACAATTTATCTGTAGTTTTTTGCAATATTAAGGGACGGAAGACTGTGCTGTAATTTAAGACCTTGATTCATATATCATTCCTCTTACATTAACCGGCAGAAGGTGAACTTAATTGTAATAATTTAATACAAAACCTAAAAGAAAGGTCTAGTTTGGCTAGGTTTTCATTTTCTCTGATAGTCTAAAAGAAGCAACTAACTATGATATTAATGACCCGTTTATAATGTACAAATTGAGGTCCTATATTTTCACCCAAAAAATATTGAGGTCCTATATTGTTGGATGAGAGGGACTGGCCCCAAGAACTAATCCAACTTGGGACAGTAACCTCCATGAAACCACAGTTGCCAAACCACATGGACCAAGACACCGCCACTCCAATTACATTACAAAATTTTCGAATGGCAATCGCTATATTATATCTCTAAAGAATCATGCGTCCTAATCACGATGACTATAAGGATATATTATAGGGAAATGCCAAAAACACAATTAATTATAAACAAACGGTGACTATATACGATAAGGACATTGAGTGCGAAAGCATTCCGTATGAAAAGAAAAGATCTGTTCCATTACCAATCGTAAGAACAAAAGCAGCACTGAGTCTTAAAGTAGAGGTAACATTATGCTAGACTCCAAATTAATTTACTCTTGATTCGAGGGTTTTTATAAAAGACACTATATACTTCCCCTATTTTGAAATAATTATCATTTTAACAAAAAATAATGCTAAATTATTACCATTTTACAGTATCAAGAAAAATCTTCATTGTTTGTTTTTTTTATATAAAAAAACCTTATTCTTCTTTTTGTTCACTTTCTCAAAAGCATTAATATTAGGATATTTTATTTTTAAGAGATTATTAAAATACTTAGTTCCAAGAAAAAAGTAATTTTAATTCATAGTTAATTTTCTATTTAAATTTTTAAGAGAAATAGATTTTTTTTAAATACTTGTACATAACTTTAAAGTGACAAAATTTTAAGAGGACCACATTAATACGTACAATAGGCATAAATGATTAAGAGACCGGAAATTTAAAATATATTCTCCAAATTAAACCACAAATTTAACACGTGGTTGGAATCCAAATGTGAAAGTAAAATCTCATTAAATAAAAATAAAAAAATTGAGCAAAGTAAAAAAATTCACAAGTCTAGAATCTTAAAATTTTGGATTGAAATGTGATATTAAATTTTATTTATATAATTTATTAATTCAAGATTCATTCGTGAAAATCTCTTTAATGTTTATTTCATAGGTTTTTTCAATAATTAGGGGCAATGGTTCAACGTACATGCTGAAAAGTATTATTAATGAATATTTATTTTTAATTCTATCCTTAACAATGAATTCATCTGTATTTTTTTTTTTTGAAAAAAGATAATAAAATAAATCTATCATAAAATTAATTAATAATTTTCATAAAAGTTATAATACTAATTATATTTTAATTTTTATAACACAACTTTAAATGAAAAATATGAAACTTAAAAGACTTCCAAAGTGTAACTAGTCAACATAATTTTTTCATCAGGAGCTTTTTACTGAACTCTCTAGTAGGAAAGACTAAATGCACTAGAGCTTGGAGACAAGTATCTAAATGAACAAATTTTTGTACCAAAAATTACTACTGTAATTAAACTTCAACAGCTATATGTGCCATACTGCTATGCTGCCCATGCAAACACTGCTATAGTAGCGTTTTACGCAGAATGCAGACAGATAATCTAAAAGATTTTTTTCTTTTTCGATATATATCCAAAAGAAATTTTATCCAACGAAGTGGGAAGAAAAAACGGCAGGTCTTGTCTCTCTCGAGATTGAATATTAATGAGTAGAACACTGAAGAGTGAAGACGTAACGAATGCTTTATTGGGATATGTGTCACTGCATGTATTTGGCTCTTTGCAATGTTTTTGTCTTCGATATAGCATAGGCATGCCCTTTGCTTTGTCCTCTGATTCCTCTCGCTTTTATCAATGTTTACGGATAAAGTTTTCTATGCATTTCTTTATTAATTAATTTAATATACTATACTAATGTAATTCTAATTACAATTTAAAGTGATTCTTGTAGCTGTGTAAGAACTGTTTTTTGAATTTAGTCGGTACTGGTATTTGTTTTCTTTGTTTATTTTATCCTCCTGTTAAGAAATTTCTACAGTATTAAATAGGAATTTAGCTGGGTGATTAGGTTGACAATGTCACGGGACTGTTTTTCTACTTTTGGGTTTGTTTTTCGTATTGTATCTAGCTCTCATTCCGTGAGGTGGTGGCGCAGTGATAAAAAAAAAATCAGTTATCTTTTAATTGAATTTTATTCTCTTAAAATATATTGCTTTATTATTATTAATTTTTTTTCTAGATCACATATACTAAAAATAATTTTGTTTGAGTCGAACAAGAATTTAAAAAATTATCATCTAAAATCCAAAATTCTCGGATTAAATAAGAAAAGTTTAAACTCACTTAAGTTGATCTACGCGCATTCGGTTGTGTTAATTATTATTCAAACAATTGGAATTAGAGCTTTGAAAAGGGCTGATTATTTGAAGCATATAGTCTTGGCGATGACATCCGAAGGAAACAATTGTGGGTTTGTGTAACCGACAATCCCAATCCTGTTGGCCCAATATCAATGGAAAATTGGGACCGATTAAGAAGGAATTACGAAAATAAAGGATGAAACAACCCTGACTTAGGGAGAGTTAAAGGAAATATTAGACTTGAAGCTAAAGGATATGAAAGCAAAGAAATAAAGTAATTAGAACAATACACTAAATTTAAAGATTATGATATTTGGGCTAATAGGCATTGATATTTGCACCTCCAAGTTACTATTTAAACTCCACAACTTTTTTCATTTATTTTTTACAAAAATATCTCAACAGAAACTATTTTTCGTAGTGTTTCTAAATAGATACTACATCCACAGCCATTTTGAAGCAACAAAGAAAAAATTAAACCATACAATTTAATTTTAGGCTGTATGAATGGAAGAGAAAAGAAAGGACTGGATAATGAAATAAGAAATAAAGAAAGATATAAAAAGAAAGACAAAAATATTAATTCATTATCAAAACATTTTAGATAATCCACAGCAGTACATGACTAATAGTGTGTTTAAATTGGCATTGAGTTTTGTCTAGCGCCAATCCTTGTTATTAAAGGTGCATCGAAACGTAAGATTAAGATAAAACAAGTGCACAACATGAGAGTGAAATGACTATAGGTGTGTTTGAGTTACACATCTGTTGAATGTATCTAACATTTTCTCCGATTCATCATTGTTGTTACTTCTCCATTTTCTTCTTTGGAAAGTGCAAACTAATATTTGTAGGGCCTGCATTTTCTATTGATCAATGTCACCAATCAAAATGTTCATATGGAATATTTTGCTGTTGAACAGTAAGTTCCATATGGCACTACCAAGCTGCATAGTTGGTAGATTTGTTGTCTTAGAAACATTGGAAAGTCGGTTCACATTGTATTATGCATGAATAAATGTTTGGTGCATGTTAGTTACCTATAGGCATTAGTTAGTTACATTAGTAAAGGCATAGTTATCAATCCCGGATAGCGGAGCGGAGCGGCCGTCCTCAAAACTGGGATAGCGGGATAGCTGTAGCGGGATGATCACTATTCTGATGTTTTCATATATGTATTAAAATATTTATAATATAAATATATAAGAGAAATATAACTAAAAATTCATGCACTAATTGTCATTAACAATAAAAACTAGTCAAAGAAACACAATGTCAATTAAAATTTACCAAATGTAACTAAAGTTCTAGAAATTCAAATTCAAAATAAACAAACACAATCTTCTTAAATCTTAATTTAAATCATCATCCTCTTCCTCTTCAACATTGATGTCATTGTCTTCTTCATCACTCCTACTAGCACTAGAAATGTAATCTTCCTCCTCCTCATCCTCACTTGTGTTATTTCCATGCTCTTCTTCCACTACTATTTCTTTTCCCTTCCTAGAAGTAGCAGCTGCCCTCTTCTTTGTTGTTTGTCTACTGTATTTCAAAGGTTCATTGGCTCCAGTTGCTTGAGCAACATCTCTCCAAGTCAACACATCATCATCAAAAACCAAATCAAATTCTGCATCTCCATCTTCACCCAAATCTTCCACTAGCCATTCATTGCTATCATCAATGTCATCTAAAACAATAGGATCAATGACATCACGATTCTCATAACGATCTTGAAGAGCTTGGTTATAT
>PYAF01004391.1:0-47761 GCA_007407185.1 Glycine tomentella | reverse complement strand
ACCCGCGCGGGACTCCAGTCTTGAGTTTTCTTCCTTCTTTTGCTTGTGTTTTCCTCTGTATTGGCCTGAAATTGCAAGATTGGTATTGAATTAGCTTAAAATGCTAACTTTAACTAATTATATTCTATTTTCCTACATATTTAATCAAATTCTAAACTAAAACTAGACTAAAAACAAGATGTGTTTGCAACACATCACCTATCAGGCACCTCAAGCCCATCACAAAGGCTCTGGCATGTCTCATATCAAGTGACTCAGTCCAAGTCACACATGCCCTCACCTAGAGCCAAAACCAACAGTCACCAAATCACAAACTGAAAGCTAATCCTTCCTCCTCATATCATTCCAAACACATATCCCAACTGGACCCAGAGCTAATTCTAGCCCTATCACAGATGGGTCACTATTCATCAAAACCCTCCAAATCCAAAATCAATCGGAGAAACTCGAGTTTCTTACCTCAAAACTACTAAGGAAAGCCTCTGGGCTGCTCTCCCGAGCCCTGGTGCAGCTGAACCACCGCCGTTCCTCGCCCAAGCTCGAGTTCTCTTCAGCCTTTCTCAGAGAAGAGGATTTCTGGGTTTCAAAGGATGTGGAGGAAGGATTCTCGCTCTCTCAAGGTTTCTAGGGTGATTAAAGGGTTCAGGAAGCTCTCTCATGGCTGCTGGAGCTCTGAGGAAGAAGAAAATGGTTTTCTTCTCCTCCAAAACGCGATCCCCCTTTAATATAGTCTGCACCGACCTTCCCAGGCGATCCGCGCGGGATGCCGCGCCATCTGTGCCAGCTGCAGACACTGTGGCGCCATCAGCGCCACCCTGGCGCTCCCAGCGCCAGCTTCCAGAACCTGTGGCGCTACAAGCGCCACACTTGGTGCCCCTCGCGCCAGCTGGGAAAATCTGGTGCCCCTAGCGCCACAACTGGTGCCCCAGGCGTGCCTTTCCAGAGATCCTGGCGCTATCTGCGCCGACCTAGCGCCCTTGGCGCCACATTCCAGAGAGTCTGGCGCTAACCGTGCCGCACCCTTAACAGGGTTTTCTGCTGAAGGATCCCGGCGCTATCAGCGCGGGATCTGGCGCCACTCGCGCCACAATGAGGGTCCTTACATTGACTGCCTGTGGCTGGTAGGGAACCAAAGTCCATGATTCTGGCATAATAAGAGAAACAGAAAATACCAGAAGCAGAATGGCAGAATGCCAGAATCAATACGCATCCACAAAAAAAAAGAGAGAAATGAAAAGGAAAAGGAGGAAAAAGGAAAAAAATAAAGAGAACAAAATGGAAAAATCACAGTGTGATTATCATACACCCACAAAAAAAAGAAAAGAGAAATGAAAAGGAAAAAATAAAAATGCAACATCATTAGAGAAAGTGAGACGGAGCTGAAGAAAGAAAGAAAGAAAGAATGAGAGAACAAAAAAACAAAAGAAAAAGAATCACTCACAGAGGGAACCAAGGATGGAGACGGAGCTGAAGAATGAAAGAAGAAGAATGGCCGTCGGAGGTCGCCGGAGGTCGCGCCGGAGGGAGAAGAGGGAACCAAGGCCGCGCGCAGGGAGAAGAGGGAACCGCTACCGTTCGAGGTCGACGTCGCGTGGGAGAGAGAAGAGAAACACTCACAAAAGGAGTTTCGGCAGTTTCGAGTTTCGACAGAGGGAGAAGATGAAAACCTAAATTACTTAATTTTGGGCAGTTTCGTCACCCGCAATCGCGGGCGCGACGGCGCTTCCCTGTAGCAGCCGCGTCACCCGCAATCCCAAACCGCACCGCTACAGATCCCACCGTAGCGGTGCCACGCCGCTCCGCTTCGCTCCGGCCGCTATTGATAACTATGAGTAAAGGTGTCTCTCAAACTGCAATCCAAACACATTATTATTACACACGAACAGATCATTTCAAATAAGAAGCAGCTAAATGCTAAAGCAAAAGATTAAATTTTTATTCCTGAAAAGCAACAAGATCTAACCAAACTGAGAGAAACTCAAGATTAGAGGCCATTGACAAAAAGATAAGCAAAAGTCTCCATTGTTGTTTTCTTGGACACAAAACCTATCTCAATTCCAAACATTACAGTTTTTTCAATAGACACCATCTCTACCTACCTTCTTTGGTCTTCCCCAACCAAAGTCACTACTATAAACCTCAAACCTCGGTGACCCAGCAACGCCAATTGTCTTCACATCAGCTTCAGCTCCTATACCATCAGGCAACCATGATGACCAATTTTCTGCTCCACTCACTGTTCCATCCTCCAGAGTTTCCAATGCATCACTCACTACTTCTGTTAGAGTTTAAGCGCACAATCTTAAAATGAAATTAGCGGAAGCATAATAAAGGAAAGAAGAAACACACGAATTTACTTTGTTCAGTAACTAGGAGAAACTCCTTGTTACCTACATCCAAGGGCAAAGAACCTGCAGTCCCTTACTTGGATTAAAATACCAAGAATCTCTACAACAATGTTCAACAAAGTTACACGGCCAGACACAAGACCAATGAACATATGCCTCAAGATCACAGACAATAAAGAAATGAAGATTACAGAGAACAAGAGATAACAACTCTACATTATTGTCAGAAACAGACAATACCCAACCTTCAATGTTTCCTCTCCTTCGGTTCCTTTCAAAGGAAATACCTCAAGAACATGAAGACGGACCACACCCAAGAGAGAGAGAACCTCCACCTACAATACAAAACTAACAAGAACGAAGAAAACAGAACAGAGAGACCTACACAATCATCACTTTGTTTCGCTCAACAGACCAAGCCCAAGATTTTAAGCAGAAGCATTTAAACCCTAGCAGAGCTAGGTCACATTGGAACAAGAGAACGAAGCTTCGAGAGAATGTGAGAATAGGAAGTGTAAAAGACAGAAAAAGAAAAAAAAAAAAAAAAGCACACTCTGACCCTTCAGTGCAAAAGAAAACCTTATATATTAATAACTCAGTAAGTTAAACGCACCGCTTGGTCTATTGGGCCTTTCGGTTTCTATATATGCTTTTGCCCTCCACAGACTCAACAGCTTCCACAGCCACAACTAGTCCTTCTTCCCCCAACAACTCCTCGTTTCAGCAATTGGAAGTTTGAATCCACACAGTTCCCAAAATATGTTGCAGGAAGAGGTGGCTCCAAACGACCCCTGCAATCAACAGTTAGAATCAAAGCAACGCTTTTGTTTTTAATTTCCTCAGCTCTCACCCTGCAAACCCATGCATAGGCAAGAGATAAAACACAAAACTTGATAAGTGAAGGTTTGTGTTCTTTTTCTTCTTGGACACCACACTTTGCTTCCTTTTCAACATCTGAACGAGACAATCGTTGACGAATTTCGCTCCTATTTGATTGGGGTCTCTCACTAATTTTCTTTCATAAAAAGGACGCATTTCAGGTGGCAAACAAGAGGGTGATTGTGATTGTGATTCTCTACAAAGATAGGCCCAGGATTTGATAAACGATGTTGAAGTCTTGCCATCTAAAGCAGCATGGTGTGAGGTTATTCCAATGAAGAATCCAGAGTTTGGAAATAGTGCGACTTGCAAGGCTAAAACAGTAGCTTGTTCATGGGATATAGTCAAGTGGGGTAAAAGATGGTGCATTTCTTTAGCTTCACAAAGATCTGTGCATGCTAGATTGTTGAAATCAGCGTCAGATTTAGCTACTGTGAGGGAAATAGTGTCAACATTGTTGTAATTGATGATGGGGTTTTGGGTGTGGAATGGCCAAGTGAGGTGACCCGCAAGAGGAAAAAAGTGGCCAAGTGATGAGAAGGAGAATGTTTGAGTTTGGGAAGAAGGGTAACAAAGAAGAGTGGGGTTGGGTGAGGAAATTGGTAGAAGATGCGTTGAATAGGTGGTAACCTTAGTCATAGTATGTCAAACAAGGTGAGGGGAAGCAATGTTTGAGTTTGTAACTCTTGTGATTCCAAAGTTGGTGCTACACTCAAAACTTGTACCACCTTCATGGCTTTTTTTCTGTTTCTCTGACGCTGCCTGTTTATGATAAATAAATTAGAGAAAGACTACTAGCTTGATTCTCTGATCTCGAGTAAGTCAGGACTTGGGAGCATCTTCAAAATACACTATATTTTTATTAATTAAATTGATTTAGTTTTTTGAAACTATCAACCGTGTCAGTGTTAGTGTGTTCTAATTCTAATCTATTACTCTGTATGGGTGTCAACAAAACTTCTGCACGCGTCAATAGTACAGCAACCCAGTCTCTTCTCCCCTTCAATTACATGGTCAATTAGTTAGTTGGCAATTTTATTAAGTGTTATTTTGTTTGTAAGTTTATTTTTCTGTCTTTAAATAATGTCCCCGACAGAACTATATATGTTGATGGGCTATTATACACTTCATAATGAGAAAACCCATTTCATTCTCCCTTTTCTTGAATTTTATGACGCTATCAGAGCTCTATTGTCACTATATATAGTAGTTTTGTAGCTTTTGTTTTGAAGACTTGTCCAATTATTTTCCACGAAACTATGCTTCCTGTCAAAACAAATTCGATTTTTGAGTGTTGTTTTGCTGGGCGAATCTGATCTATAAGTAACAGCTGTCATCTTGCTTCCTTCCATGCTTTCTTCCACATACCTCTCTCCTTTACACTCTTCCTTCCAATAGGTTCTGGATTTTGAATTTCAAATGTCAAATTCCAATTTGAATTTCAAATTCTCTCTCTCTTTCTCTTATACCGCATCCTTCTCCCTCTCTCGGTACCTTCCTTTGCTGTTTCTTCTCTTATCTTCTCTATTTTCTTTTTCTCTCTCTGTCACCATTGCAAGAATCTCTTCTTTCCATTCTTTAAGTATTCAAGGTATTTTATTCCCAATTTTTTTTCTTCACTTTGCATGACCTATTTACAAAGTTTTGATCTTATGAAATGGGTATGTTTTGTTTGCATTTTTGTTATTTGGGTATTTTCTCTTCTTCAGATGGAATGGAGGATGATGGCGAGGGAGAGCATTGCCACGAGGTGCTACCGTGAAAAATGAAGACGTCCATGGCTGAAGAAGAGACCACGAGGTGTTCCAAGTAAATTCTCGTTTTCTATAAAAATGATCCTATTTTCTGGGTTTTAGGTAAAAATGATCCTATTTTCTGGGTTTTAGGTAAAAATGATCCTACACGTGTTTTTTTTTTTTGTGGTGATGAGGTAAATGACCATATGTGAATGATATTGTGTTTATTTTAGTTGAGTTGGTCTCATTTGAAGTGTGTTTGATCAAATGTCTGAATAAACTTTATAATTCTTTATGACAAACTTCATTTTTTTTTTAATTTTGTGGTTTGGTATTTGACAAACATGGACAATTCTTGTTCTGTAAATCATTACTTACAAGCGTTTTTGGAAGTTAGATGAGATAAATGATCCTCTGTTATTGTGTTTTTTTAGTTGTCTTGGTCTCATTTGTGGTTTGCAAGTGATGTGTTTGATCAAATGCCTGAATGAACTTTGTATTCCTTTATGACAAACTTCATTTTTTAAAAATTTTTTGGCTTTGGTATTTGAAAAACATGGACAATCCTTGTTATGTGAATCATTCTTTACAATTGTTTTCATTTTAGTCTTTAATCTTAGCCAAATTAATAACTTCGAATTTTAATTGTTCACTTAAAAAAAACTGTGTTTTAGGCTATTAGCAGTTGAGTTGAGTCCACAATTTGTAACTATTAGATACATACTGATTTAATACTGATATCAATTTCGGTTTTTTCCTTATCATCTTCTTTGATTCATGTTTTTCATTCTTTATGTTGTATGCCTCTATTCAATACAAGTGCCCTCTCAAAATTGTACATGCTTTACTCATTATTGTAGCTTCATAAATTCAGGACAAGAGGATTACAACAGGCTTAGGCCTTTGAGCTACAAAGGAGAAAATGTGATTTTGCTGGCATTTTCACTCCTCAGCAGAGCCAGTTATGAAAATATCTCTAAGAAGGTTTTTCTGCCGAGTCTCTTGATATGGTTTGGACATTTATTGACTTTTCTGAAGTTGGTTGTGTAGTGGAAGCTAATTTTCATGCTCTATAGTAATGTTTAGTGGAGATGATGCTCCAATATATTTTCCAATAACACCTGTTTTTTTGATACCGTTTCTCAGATATAAAATGCATAGCTATTCCTAACTTCTTCATTTTCTTTTCTAATCAAGATGCTCTTTTTTAACTTGAACAATAAATATTAAGATATAAAAATACATAAATTTTGGGTTATAAATTTTTATAAGAGTGCGGCCACAGGCTGGTGATGGTGAGTGACCTCCAGAGTCTAAGCAGTAATTGTTCTTCTCTTACTCTCTTTCTATTCTTTTTCTTTCTTAAATATATTTTTATTTAATTTATTTTGCTTTTTATGGGACAGAGATCTTTACTAATTTGCATATGGTTGGTTAAATTGGTAATTGCTCATTCTAGTGAAATAAACACTTAATGATTTTTTGTTATTTGTAATATAATCCTTATCTTTAACTTTGTTTTAAGAATAACAAGGTTTTGCAGGGGAATAAGACAACATCACAGGAGACACTTTCTCCCTTTTTGTGATTTTACATTTTCACCACATCACTGGCCCTGCCTCACAAAACAGTCATTGATTTCAGGAAAACTTCTAAAACGACATTTGTTATATTTTCTTTGAATATACCTTGAAGTTCCTTTATTTTCATGTAAAAATTGAAGTTGTTTTTTTTTTTTTTTTTTTTTTTTTTTTTTTTTTTTTTTTTTTTTTTTTTTTTTTTTTTTTTTTTTTTTTTTTTTTTTTTTTTTTTTTTTTTTTTTTTAGATTTATGCCTTTCAGTTATATTTCACCGTACCTGTGGAAGTTCACAGTTGTAATTATTTTTGGCCTGACAAATTTACTTTGCACAAAGCATTCTATATATCAACATGCAAATTTCTAAAGCATTATTGATTCTACCCCCACTATTACTCGAGTTATATATCAATAGTTGTAATTATTTTTGTGATTTATGCTCATTCATGTGAATCTTGAGCTTGAAAACTCTAGAAAGGGAATGCATGAATTGTGATTATTTTTGTGATTTATGCTCATTCATGTGAATCTTCAGCTTGAAAACTCTAGGAAGGGAATGCATGAATTGCAGCTTAAGCTGTAACTTTCAACATTTGAGACACGAAAATTTGAGGAGCTGCATAAACAAATGCTTCACCAACTCCATCTAAAAAGCATAATAAAGGTATCACTGCCTTGCATTTTCAAAATGGCATTGCAGTTGCTATCTTATGTTCTACATAGATACAAATTCTGATAATGGTGTAACACTTGAAAATAGAAAGTTGGGAAACAAGGAAACAGGGACATCATGAAAAGGCGTCGCCGTCAAGTTTTAAAAGTGGAGTTGTTACAGCCATAGGTATAACTGTATGAATACTTTCCAATAAAGAGTGGAGGAATTTAGAATTTTGATTCTCATAATCTAAGTTGATTTTTAATTTTTAATTTTTTATCCCAGGTATAAGTTTGCATAAATGAGAGAGTGTTCATTGCATAAATGTATAACATAATAATATTTAATTAATATATTTATTAGAAAATAATAGTTTATTTTTTGTTATAGAATAACCAAAGTTAATTAATTTAAATTACTTTATCAATAATATCATAAATAAAAATATTTGTAGTTATGATAGAGATAAAAATTATAATTAATTTATAAAAATAATTTTTGTTAAATAATGTTTTAAATTACTTATTCACTATATAATAATGTAAATTAATTTTAATTTCATTTTTTTATGATAGAAACTACAATTATCAATTTAGGAAAATAATTATTATGTAGCCCATCATGGGTGAACCGTTACGGAAAAAAATTATTTTTTCTTTTAAAAAACATTTGACACGGTTACATATCAAACAATCAACAATATTTATTTTTAAAATTTTTATCATATAAAATAATGGGTAAATAATAGTTAAATGAAATGGTGACATTTTAAAAAAAATATTTATAGTTTTATTATTTAAATTTAATCAAGATTTTGGAATTTTTAAACTTTTTTTATTTAATTCAATTGTTACTATAACCAACATAATAACATTTAGTTAATATATTTATTAGAAAATAATAGTTTGATTATTTGTTATAGAACAACCAAAGTTAATTAGTTTAAATTATTTTATGGTAACAATTATAAGAAGAAGAAACATAAAAATCAATGAACACATTTTGTCAATGATTCCAGATAACAACTTCTATTCACATG
Organism: Glycine tomentella; assembly: GCA_007407185.1. Taxonomy (NCBI): domain Eukaryota; kingdom Viridiplantae; phylum Streptophyta; class Magnoliopsida; order Fabales; family Fabaceae; genus Glycine; species Glycine tomentella. The sequence continues at coordinate 39,527 of PYAF01004391.1, read as the reverse complement.
TTGTTGGGTTGGATTTGGTGGATGATGAAAGCAAACCTTAAGGACGGGCAACAAAACATATGCCTACACCTGAGCAATGGACTAATGTATTCAATCTGGCATTTTCATACTATGTCTATTACTGTTATGCAAATCTTTACACCTTAAACAAGCTTATCTATTTACTCTTTCAAGAAGAAAACAAGCTTATTTTTATTGATTATGGAAGGAATAAAAAGAGGAATCAAATAGGGGTTGTTCTCTTCTTATTTTCTGCATAGTTATGTTGCATAGTTCTAGAGGTGTTTATAGGTTGGTTTTGGTTGGCATTAAGATGTAATAAAATCCAAACCCACCACATTAGTAGGTTGGGTTGATCAATATTCTTGGGCAATTCAAATCAATCTTATTAAGATTGGATTGGTTTGTGGCTTCAGTTACCATGTTAAGATAAAAAAAATTATTATGTTTGATAATTTTGTTCCTCACATTATCTTCTTAATAATAGAACATTTTTTAATTCGATATTACTACTAGCATCATGAGTAGTTTGTATGCAAACCCATACTTCACTGTTAAATATTGGAGCTTCAATGTTCATATCATGAGTAATTTGTATGCAAATATTATGTTCTTTGTTTAAAAAAGTATCTTTCTATATTTATTACAGACACTAGAAAAACTAGAATGTCTTCTTTCATTATTTTTCTTTTTTTCCTCTTTTCCTCCTCTAAGAATCATTATTTATTATTGTCTGATGTTTAACTATCCGAATGAAAAGTGACAGTTAGTATTTTATTATTGTCTAAAGCCTTCTTGGCAAGACAGTAAGTAGGTAGTAAATAAAAAAACCTCTATTGTTTCTCTTTCTTGGCTAAAGATAAAATATTTGTAGAAAAAAATGTATTCTTTATCTTTCTCGGCTGAAGCTTTGTAGGACAAGAAAAGGAAAATTCATAGAGAGGCTGAGGAGAACAAAGCAAAAATCGACAGAGGCTAAGGAGAAACGGGTTTGGTTACACCTCTTCATTGTCTCTCTTTTTATTTTTTATGTCTGCATGTTTTTATTTTGATTTTTTGAATTGTCTAAACTGACTCTGTAATAGTGCTGCAGTGCATATTTGCCGTCGCGGCAGAATTAGCTCCATTTTGCGGTTGAATCGCAATGGTCGTGCAAGTTAGCTGGAGCAATTTTGTTTTCCACTGCCACTTCCCTATTATTGTTTGCAGCGCTGCAATCTATCCTCAAGGAATAAGGTTTTCAGGAGACAAATTGGGCCATGTTTTTTATTTGGTTTGGTTACACCTCTTCATTGTCTCTCCTTTTTTTCTTTGTCTCTCTGTATATTTTTTATTTTGATTTTTTCATTAGACTCTTCTCTCTGTTTTCCTCACTCATTTTTCCTATTTTGGAAATTGGTATAGTTGGCATAGTTGTTGACTAATAAGGAGTATCTTCAAATTACCTGTAATTGAAAACTTGTGGTATACTTGCTTATTTGTGTTGTTGGAATCTCATATCAGTTTGCTGGATATTTACTACTACTACCTTTGCATGCAATTGAAAAATATATAAAGAGGATATCAGAATAATTAATATAAGACATGATTTAAATTGGAAAACAAATATTTCTAGCATATTGGTGAAAATATAATAGTCTAAGTATAGCAAGATTCGAGCACCACTTCAGTCACCTTCATTTAATTATCATACATGGGATGTCATGTTAATTCTCATATTATTTCTTTTGACATAAAAAAGAAGCACAAAACTGGACTTAGCAAAGGCATCATTGATTATTACTGTTTCAAATTGAGCATTGGCATGCATGTTAAGTCCTCATGTTATGGTCCATTAAGATGAACTAATGCCTTTACAATTACAAGAAACTTTGATAACAATTCTGGAAAGAAACTTGGCTGCTAAAAAGGAAGATATTAAAATTGAGAAGTAATTGAATTGTTGTAAGAATACTTGCCCAAAAACATAGAAAACAAATTTTGATTTTGAAATATCTAGTAGTTACAACTAGGCTTGACATTCTAATATGTAGTGTGTCAAACTTCAATGGATCAAAGTATTATAAAACATAATTGGCATAGGAACTATAGTTGTTGAATAATAAGGAGTATCTTCAAATTGACTGTAATCGGAAAACTTGTCATTTTATTTAAAGTATATGATTTGTAACTTTTGATTTAAGATGTCTCATTCTACTCCTATTTTATTTTTACTTTTAAGCTATTTTCTTTGGTTTTTTAAACTTATTTTTAGTTATAATTTATTTTTTAAGATTGACAAATTAATCTCACTGCTATGAACATGAAGGATTGGTTCGTGTATATTTGCAGAAAATCATGGCATAATTAGGTGTAGTTTATTCATAAAAAATAAGAATCTTGCTTAACACTTACCATTCCATTAACATTTTTGCAAAATAATAGTTTTTTTTTCTTTTGAAAGCTTTCTTTACAAAGAATCGATAGCATGTAACAACTTTTTTGGGGTTTTCTCTAGACAATGAAATTGAAAAAACAACTACCGTTACTAATTACTTTTTAGTGATAAGTCGATAAAAATTGACATAATTTATGATTTTTTTATTACCTGATAATCATATTCAATATGAGTCTGATTTATATGAATTTGGTAGAAGATTTGGCGCATTACATTATGTATTGCGGACATCTTTATCTTGCTATTCTTTCTTGCAATCAGGAGTTTCTTAAGTAATATATTTTGTAGAGAAGAAACTAAAAAATTCAGATATTGCATATGTTGTCTCTTACAAGCTACTTTCATTGGTTGGTGTAAAGCTGACATCTTCATAAACTTTTGGATATAAACAAATTATTGTCATAGTTATGCAACTTATACAGTACTTCAGTGCACTTTTGATTATGCATTATAATGTTATAATTAATGAAGTATAATAATAATTATATTTAAATTACATATTTGAGTTCAAATTATTATTATTCCTACATCCATTACAACTTTAATACACCCCAACTAAGGTCTATCCTACTTTGATTTATTAATTTCTATTATTAATTTATCTCAAATTATAATTTTTCTAACATTCCAAAAAAGTTTACTTCTCAATCTAATCACAATTTCCCTATTAGAACAAAAAAAATAAATATATATCGAAGTGACCATTGCGTATGCACAGGTTATCTACTAGTTAAATATAAAATAGTATGAGGATTACATTTTATGTATAATTTACTCAAATTGTAATTTAACGTCAAATTAATTCTATAAAAAAATTTAATATCAAATCAAACCTTAAACATTCCACCTTAATAATTAGTTATATTTTTAATACTTTCAAAAACTAAATTAAAAATTCTGTTATTTTAAAAATTAAATTATCATTGATTTACATGTTACATGTTATGTTCAAAACTCAAAATATTTATTTTTTATTTTTTATTTGCCAGAATTAAATTAATATTTTGATATTTATAATATTCACACATTCTTTTTAGTTGAGTTAGACTTCTTATTACCAAAATTTCTTAATTGAGTTAGACTTCATGTTGGTTTAACTTCTACCTTTTACTATCTTTGAGTTTCTTGCTCGTATAGTTTCCAAAATGGAGATGAAGGATCAACAAAACATTTGGGATAATCAACAGCAATAATACACGATTGTCAAATGATTTACTTGATTATTACACACAGCTGCCAAATGATAGAGTAAAAGTAATAACAAAATATTGCCTCCTAAAAAGCCACAAGATCTATCTAACCAAACAGGTAGGATAGGACTCAAGAGGAATGAAGGCCTTTGGCAAAGAGAGAAGCAAAGGTCTCCATTGTTTTTTTCTTGGACACAAAACCTACCTCAACTCCATCCCCATTTTTGCTATCTGAAAGACTAAACGCTGCAGTTCTGTCAATAGACACCATCTCCACCTTCTTTGGTCTTCCCCAACCAAAGTCACTTCTGTAAACCTCAAACCTGGGTGACCCAGCAGCGCCAATTATCTTGTCATCAGCAGTGACAAGACCATCAAACAGCATCGAAGACCAATTTTCTGCTCCATTCAACACACCATCCTCATTCAGAGTTTCCAAAGCTTCACTCAGTGCTTCCACAGCCACAATCACTCCTTCCTCCCCCAACAACTCTCTTGTTTCAACCGTCACAGCTTTGCCGCCAACACAGTTTCCAAAATATGTTGGAGGAAGAGGTGGCTCCAACCAACGCCTGCAATCAACGTTCACACCCAAAACAACTCTTTTACTTTTTACTTCCTCTGCTTTCACCCTGCAAACCAACGCATAGGCAAGAGATAACACAAACGTTGACAAGTGAAGCTTGGTGTTATTCTTCTCTTTCTTCTTGGACACCACAAATTGCTTGATCTTTTCAATAGCCGAACGTGACACTTGAAATAAGCCCCTGGTTGCTTCTTCTGGAGCTTGCAGATCCCAAATCATGAGGCTTCTGTTGTTGGGTCCTCCATGCTTTAACCAATCACTAGCATATTTTGCTCCTAGTTCATTGGGGTCTTTTACTACTTCCCTGTCAAGAAAAGGACAAAATTCAGGTGGCAAACAATAAGTGGGTGATTGTGATTGTGATTCTCTACAAAGATAGGCCCATGACTTCATAAACGCTGTTGAAGTCTTGCCATCAAGAACAGCATGGTGTGAGGTTATTCCGATGGAAAATCCAGAGTTTGGAAATAGTGACTTGCAAGGCTAAAACCGTAGCTTGATCATGGGATATGGTCAAGTGAGGTAAAAGGTGGTGAATTTCTTTGGCTTCACAAAGATCTGTGCCTGCTAGCTGGTTGAAATCAGCGTGAGATTCAGCTACAGTGAGGGGAACAGTGTCACCAGCGTTGTAATGGATGATGGGTTTGGCGGAGTTAAGGGGCCAAATGAGTTGTCCAGCAAGAGGGAAAAAGTGGCCAAGTGCAAGAGAAAGAGAGTGTTTGAGTTTGGGAAGAAGGGTATCAAAGAAGAGTTGGGTTGGGTGAGGAAAATCATACATGAAGATGCGTTGAACAGGTGGTAACCTTAACCATAGGATGTCAAAGAAGGTGAGAGGAAGCCATATCTGAGTTGGTAACTCTTCTGATTCCGAAATTGGTGCTACACTCAAAACTTCTACCGTTTTCATGACTTAATATGTTCTTGCTGCTTATTTCAGACACTTGATAAACAGATGCAGGTGCCAGCTCGTTATGTTATTTTCTATTTATTATTATTACTGTACGACAAAACAAGTCTACGTTTGCCACATGTGAATATCATTATGAAAAATAAAATAAAATCAGCTTTAGGCAAAATATACTTGGTATCTAAAAAGAAAAATATTGAATATTTGTGAGATATTTAAAATAATAGAATGTCTAAAAATCTAAATATTATTGTTGTCTAAACTTTCTTATCACGTGTCCCTTGTACCTATACCTAATAGCCCAAGATTCATAAGTGCAACGTAACTCAGAAGGAAAAAAAGTGATGGGAGCTCATAAGTTTTTTAAAATACAAGTATTTTTTTATACAATTTAGAAAATGTATCTAAATTTTTTTGGAAAAATTTGATGAAAATTATTAAATATAATTTATCTGGATAATTGAATTAGTAATACTTTAAAATTAACCTATCCTAATGCAGTATAATCTTTTAGTAATATTTGTTTTTTGTGTGATATTGTAAAATTAATTAATTAATTATTTGTTTTTATACATGCATGTAACTTTTTTTATAAAACAAGTATACCCATATTTTATTTATGAACAAATGATTTTTAGTTATATGAGGGATTGGTACTTTTCATGTAATATATTTAATAATATTTTTCTGATACATTGTCTAACCAGATTTGGCATTGCATATAACAAAATTTGGCATTACATGTTCATTAACAGCCCCCTAAGCCCCTTACAGAAAAGAAAACTATATCAATCATTAAAGAAAAGATAAAGACCAAGTTCCCACAAGATGAGAAAAAAAAGTGATAAAAAAATGTAGAATGTGTAAGTGCATATATCTTTACCAAAATAATAAAACATGTTGAACGTACGTAGTATATAATAAGAAACAAGTGATAAAATGTAAAATATGTGTAAAAGATAAAGTGTAAAAAAAGTTAAACTGATTTGAAGTTTGAAAAGTCTACTAAAATTAAAATAGATTATGCTGTCATTTAAAAAAAAAAAAAAAAAAGGTGCTTGGATCAAATCGTTTGACCGTTAGTTCGACAAAAAAATAAGTTGGGTTAATCAATACTATTATAAAAATCATCTGGTCTCCATTTTAGTGTCCACGTATTGATTGTATGCTGTGCAAACATGGATCACAATGAATATTTTTCTTTTCTTACCTGGCTGAGCAAAGCAGGCCACTACCTAGTAAGTTTTTTATTCCACAAGATTGACTGAATCTTCAATCTTGTCCATCTTAAAATTCCTTTCATCATTAAATTGACATTCCAAATCAATGACAATAACGTGTAACATGAGCTGTGATATGTGCATACTTAATATATGATTAATAAATAATTGTGATTTTTAAATATGTGGTGAGATCATCATTATCAACAAGTAGTTTTAATCCAAGTTAAAAATATATGGTGAGGATGTGATTACTAAATTTATGCGTACAGATTATCTGTTAAAAAAATATTTTCTTAAATAAATTTTAATCCTTTAAGAAAATAGTATCTCATTAAATATTTTCTTAAATAAATTTTAATCCTTTAATAAAATAGTATCTCATTCTTGATTAGAAGTTATCCTTAATTAACTTAAAATATAAATATTCTATCAGTTTTTTTTCTCTCTCAATTTAAATATTTTATTAACCCTTAATATTTTTTTAACATATTATATGATGTCACTGTCATATTTGTATTTTTTCTTTTATCGTTGTAGATATCAATCAACTAAAATACAAATCTATCTTCGTTAGTATCTGTTAGGTTAAAAAACAAAGAACGAAATTTCTTCCTACCCAGCCAGTTGCCGGAACGTTGAAACAACTCCTTGCCTAATCACGCGTGCTGTTTATTTTTTCTTCTTGTTCCTTTTTTTTAATACTCTGTTCCTACTTCCTAATTCCCATCCACGGCTTCACCAATGTCCATATTATTTCAGATTTTCTTTCATCTGTGAAATCTAATTTTTTAATATACAAAATCACTGAGAACATGTCGGCATAAAAATAACACTGGTCTAATGAGAAGTTTTATTTGTGCCACTTTTTTCTAATTAACTTGTTATAATTAAAAGAAAGATAAAAGAACAGAGACGCAGTTATTATAAAAAAATATATTATAAAATGGTATTGTAGAAAATATGTATAAAATATTGAAAGGAGAAAGTATGTATAAAAAATAAAAATATATAATTCTCGATTATGATAATAGCAGCAATAAAATAATCTATAACTATTTTGTAGGCAAAAAATTAAAAAAAAATACAATTTTAATTAAAAATTAGCAAAAGGGTGCAAGGGGCCAATTATTTAGGAAACTGGTGCAACCCAACACGTCCTGCCTAGGCATGTTTGGGTGCCCAGTTGGCTATATATAGCCCCAAAAAATCCCACAATGCATAGGCGTATCAGTTCACATTCTGCATAAAAGTTGCTCTGCTTCAGGATCTACAGCTTCGGATTGGATATTTTGTGAAGATTAGCATTGCAAAGAAGTAAGTTGTAAACCCTAAACTTGTTATATTTTTGACTTTGAAAATTGTTAGGGCCATGTAAAGGTGTTAGCGACATAGCTGTTGTTTAGGTTAATGTGTAGTGATTACGAATTAGGGTTTAGGTTAAAGATGTAGGATTTATGGAGTTCGATTTAGTTTTAGGATTTAGTGTGCTATTGTTCAGGGTTTAGGGTGTGTGGATAGGTGGGTTAGGGTTTATGGTGTGTGGATAGGTGGGTTAGGGTTTACAGTGTGCGGACACATGGGTTTATGGTTAGGGTGGGTGGTTAGGTTGGTTTGTTTAGGGTTTAGGTGGTTGGGTTTATGGTGCTTGTGTTATGGGTTTATGGTTTAGTAGATAAGACACTGCTCTCAACAACTTGGCAAAACTAATGCAGCAAAACACTTGTTACAACTGTCATCAGTTACGATGTTGATCTTAGTGTTGTCTTTATAGAAGCAGTTTTTGATGTGACTACACAATAGACATGCATTCCCTATATATACATATATAAAGTAGAGATTTATTTACCCTAAGTGTGTAACACAATCCCTAAACCCTAATGACAACATCAAGCCGATGCCCTAATCCGGCATCCGTAAACCTTCAAACTGTATCCTAAGCCCTAAAACCCTAATCACAACATCTAACCCAAGCCCTAAATCGGCATCCGTAAACCCTCAATATGTATCGCAAGCACAAAACCCTAATGACAACATCAAACCCAAGCCCTAAACCAGCATCCGTAAACCCTCAAATTGTATCCGAAGCCCTAAACCCTAATCACAATAGCAAACCTAAGCACAACATCCAACCTAACCCCTAGGCGTGTGATGGGTTAGGGTTTAGGGTGTTTGATTATGTGGTTTAGCGCTTATGGGGTGTGGATATGTGGGTTAGGGTTTATGGTGGCTGGATATGTGGGATAGGGTTTATGTGGCATAGATATGTGGTGGATATGTGGGTTAGGGTATAGGGTTTGCAGAGATGTGGGTTAGGGGTAAGGGCGTGGGGATATGTGGGTGAGGGTTTAAGGTGTGTAGATATGTTGGTTAAGGTTTAAGGTGTGTGTACATACGGGTTAGGGTTTATGGTGTTCGGATGTATGGCTTAGGGTTTAGGTTTGTGGATATGGTGGTTATGCTTTAGGGTATGTTTAGGGTGGAGATGGTTTATGGTGCTTGTGTTATGGCTTTTGGTATATGTGCAACTGTTTAGGGTTTGTGTTTCATAATTTAGGGTTTTTGGTTGTTTGTGTGCTTCAGACGTTTATTTATGTTGATGGCAGGAAATGAGTTCCCGTGATGTGGTTGTTCGTGTTATGGTATTTTTCAATGGAAGGAAAATTGAAGGGGGAAGATGTGTGGTCTTTGAAGGGGAGAAAAGGATGACACGAATCAACCGAAATGCAACATTGGGTGATTTGCATCAGAAGATACGTCCAAAATTAGGTCTGGATGACAACGCTTGTATCACTTTGCTGACGGCAAGACTATGGCAGCACGATCAATACATGGGGTTTCCAATACAGGATGATGAAGAATTGGAAATGGTGATTGAAGAATTTTTTAATCAGGCACGGAAGAATATTTTAGAGTTGTATGTGGATTACACCGTAGTCCAGGAAGCTGTTTTACCCAGGAGGTCAGTTGCTTGTAATTCTGCATATATTGCACCATCATATGATGCTGCACCATCATATCATGTTGTAGGTGGAAACATGTCTCAAGAAGATTCACATGACCCAACTTGGGTTATGGATGACGATGAAGATGATGACGATGATGAAAATATAGCCATAGAAGACCGTCTTTTTCAGGAGAATTCCAGTGCGTCCGATAATGACGAAGATGCTGGTGTTGATGCGAATGCATTCCAACAACACACTAATGTGGGGTCGTCTGAAATACGGTACCGTGCGGGTGTTGGTCCGACACAATCAGAACAACCTGTTGAAGGTAAGTTACATGACCTAAACCCTAAGTAATTTTGTATAATAGTTGTATTTAAAGGCAAACCATGCTTATTCATGTGTCTTGTATTTAAAGGCGGTGTGATTATTCTTTTGGGACGGAATTCCACATTACACATATATCGATTGGAATCACCCAAGCGAAGAAGATTCTTTTGCCGGTTCAGCTTCATGATCGGGTTCAGTCCAAGGTCCCTGGCAAATAGGGGACGATTTGTTTGTTGATCAGGAATTTCCATCCAAAAAGGAGGCGCAAATTGCAATTAAGCGGAACCTAATGAGGGAGCATCAAGAAGCATTTGTGGCTGAGAGCAAGCCTGACAGGTTTGCCATGAAGTGTGTTGCTCACAAGGATGGTTGCCCTTGGAGGGTTAGGGTGTTTAAACCAATGTACGGTGAGAAATGGGTGGTTTCAAGATGGGGTGGAAAACACAATTGCCTCAACGACCGTATATCACAGGATCATAGACAACTTGATGTTGATGTCATTGCTTCACTTGTAGTAGGTATGAACTCAGAATTTGTGCTTTCTATGAAAATTATTAATTTGTGTTAAGGTTTGTTGTTAATGTGTATGTTACAATGTCATTTTCAGGAATGGTTAAGGAGGAACCGAGTGTGTCAATTGCATTGGTTCAGGATAGGATCACCAACAACTTTGGATTTAAAGTTTCCTATTGTAAGGCATGGTATGCGAAGCAGAGAGCGATGACAATGATTTATGGAGATTGGGAAGAATCTTATGCATATTTGCAGAGGTGGTGCAACTACATGCTTCGTTTTTCACCAGGTTCTATTTTTGATATTCAAACCAATGATTATTTTGTGGCACATCGACTGGTCCGAGGGAAGCGTGTCTTTCAGCGAATGTTTTGGACTTTCAGACAGTGTTGTGAGGCGTTTAAATTTTGCAAACCCGTCATTCAAATTGATGGGACTCACTTATATGGCAAGTATAAAGGAAAATTGCTGATCGCCACGACTCAGGATGGGAATAATGAATGCCTGCCACTGGCATTTGCCATTGTTGAGGGGGAGACGTTGGAAGCTTGGGAATATTTCCTTGCTAACATTCGTTTCCACGTAACCCAAATGCAAAATATATGCCTCATTACAGACCGACACCGGAGCATTATATCTGCAGTGCAGAATCATGCCGGTTGGCAACCACCTTTTGCGCATCACGTTTTCTGCCTTCGTCATATTGCCAGTAATTTCAATCAAAGATTCAAGAGTGCAAGATTGAAGAAGAGCCTTATGACTTTGGGTATGTTCAAAACAATTATCTGTAATTTAGTAAGATTCAAAAATGTCTTACCCACGTAACGTTAATGGTATTATAATTGTGCAGGTTATACTCCCGGTATGGCCGAATTTGACATAGCGTATGAACGATTCCGCGATACCAGTGCCGAGGTTGCAGAATGGATTGACAACATTCCTAAGGAAAAGTGGACTCATGCATATGATGTCGAGGGGAGAAGATATGGCCATATGACAACAAATTTGGCTGAATCAGTGAACAAGGTGTTCAAGGGAGCAAGGAACATGCCTATCACTGCTTTGGTGAAGCACACTTACAGTCGATTGGTTGAATATTTTGTGAAAAGGGGTCAGGCGGCTACTTCACAGATGCGGCAATCATAGCAACATTGTAAAAATTTGGTTGATGCTATGAGGCATAATCAGAATGTTGCTACAGGGCACCATGTACGCACCTATAACCTTGAGCAAACGTCGTTTGAGGTGGCCGATGGCTAGGAAAGGTCATATTCAGTTAACCTAACTGAGTGTTTTTGTCAGTGTGGGAAGTTTAAGGCCTTCAAATTCCCTTGTAGCCATGCCGCAGCTGCTGCTTTATAAGTCCGTCAGAATCCTTTAAAATATGTGGATGATGTGTTCCTGGGAACCAACTTGGTTGAGGCTTATTCATTACCTTGGCAGCCTATTGGTAATGAACTTGCTATTCCCCCGAGTGAAGATCCAGTTATCATCCATGACAGGACAATGTTGCGTGCGAAGGGTCATCCAAGGTCAACTAGAATACGTAACAAGATGGACGAAGTCGAAACATCTCAGAGAGCCCGTAGATGCAGTCTGTGCAAGCAAGTTGCACATAATCGTACAACTTGTCCTACTCGGGGTGGTGTTTCATGATTCTGTTATTATGTTTGCTTGATAAGTGCTACGTTAAATGTATTTGATTTATAAAAAATGTTGTGTAACATGTATGACAATAATGTTTTCGTTGTGGTGCACATCAATGACGATAAAAAATGTTGCGTAAAATTGTTGGTGATGCTTTGCTGAAACATGATTTATTTTGTTAGAATATTATAAGTTAATTACGTTGATGATGAACTATAGTTTCGTTAGTTAGTTACGAAATGTATGACCTAGGTTTAGGTGACATAGTTGGTGACCTAGGTTTTATGACCCTAAAGATGTTGTTAAGTGGTGCAATCCATACGCCCTCAATAGACATGCATTTATTAATATATGATGAAATCTAACCAACAAATTCAAATATAACCAATTTGTGATTTGGCTTCACTTTGGCCCTTAGTTATCATGATTTATGTTACACGTACGATGTTAATTCAACACACCTAACTGAAGACGCTTAACAAGGGTGTGATTGAACACGCCCAGCTAGGACGTCTTTGGACACGCGTAAATACGGCGTCACTAAACACGCCTAAGAAATCTTTAGGAGTGACTGAACACGCCCAACTTGGGCGCGATTAACCCCTATATAAGGTAGACGCTTGGACACAACATGCCTCGCCCCGTAAATTTGATTTTGCATACCATGGCATTCTTAGGAGAAACAAGCAGCCAAACCGTTGGTAACTCCACGTTAGCATTCATTTATCCAAATGGATCCACGAAGCAGAACGACACGGGTGTTTGTTTTCAGGGTGCCACTCCGATAGCGATGCGAGTTCCTAATGAGTGTTCGTTTCAGACGCTTAAGAGTAGGATGCACCACACCCTTCTACTAACCGATGACCATGTCGTGGATAACATCTACTACCGACAACCATCCCTAGACGCAGGTCAGCACTATTTTTTTCATTCTGTCGCACTAACAAATGATGATGATGTCTATAGAATGTTAAGGTGTCACGACCAAATGTCGACTGCTGGTCCTATAGAAATGTTATGCACCATAAACAGAACAGTCGATGGGATAATGAACCTACTTCAGTTGACCATCGTCGCCACACACGATGCAAAGTTATATTACAACGAAAGTTGGAACATACCACGAAGAAGCGGTTCTGTGGGTTATGCCTTTACTGGAACAAACCCAATCCGATTTGAAATTTCTTCTGCATGCACCATTGATACACTTAAGGCCATCATCAAGCAAGTTGCGCCTGTTGGGGTTCCTCCTAATGGAATTCACATGTCATAGGTGGTAAGAAAAATGTTTTTCCGTCGTCCAGCACATACCCAATACTCAGACACCACAATCCAGTATGACATAAGAGAGTTGTTGAGCTATGAAGACGTTTTGAGGATGCTAGCGGAATCCAACTACTGGAAATGTCTTTGTCCAATTGAAATTTTAGCCATTTTTAACAAACCACAAATTCAGATGGAATAAGACATGTACGCCGTATGAATTCTTTGTGTTGACAGCGTATGTAATTGTTACGGGTTGCGGGGTTAACGTCGTTAAATAATAGTTAGACCGAGCATGCTTAACATAAATGTCACAAACAAGTGTAGTTTACCTAAAACAATTAATTACAATACAACAACAAAAATAAACAAAAACTAATTGCAAATAAACAAATCAGAGTGACGGTGGTGGCCACGGCATATGATGTGCCTGACGATCAGGTTGCGTGCGTCTGCGTGGTCGCTGAGAACTGCCTAGCGCGGACGAGGCTGCCATGGAAGGGCCTGCCTGAGAAGGGCCTGCCTGATCATGGTCCGGCTGAGACGGGCCTGCCTGATAAGGGTCCGGCTGAGACGGGACTGCATAAGAAGGGCCTTCCTCATACGGCTGGACATAAGGAGAGCGACATGCTGTGCCCTGCTCTGCATATACCGGCATAGGATGCTCAGCAGCATCGGCGACATATGGTGAATGTGGTTGCCAAGCCGCACTGAATGATGCAGTATAATCCATCTGTGAGAGTATGTCGTCGATGTTGGTGTTAGTCCAGTTGGGATCAATGTTCATCACAGCACCGAACCCAACATCTACATCTGCGCATGTCGTCGCAGTCATAACATATGCGGCATGGGTGTACGAGTCGCCCGGAGGAGGCATTTGGGCTTCGGTACTGTAATCGTGGTAGTCCATGCCCCCATTCCCCCCCTGCGCAGTAGCCTCGTAATATACGGGCTGTGTCCCATATGTCGAGGCAATAACATGCGGCCTATAGTAACCCTTCATCTACGGCCTGGGCCGAACAATGGGTTCAGGAACCTGCTGCACCGGTTTCCGTCGACGCTCAAGCCCACGACCCTCTTTTCTTCGACGACCAACTGTAACTAAAAGTTCTGGGTCCTCCTGAAGCTGGGATTCGGGAGCATGTGGGCCTGCCTCCTCCACACGACAGCTCTCGGCGAAGACAGACATTAAGCGACCGACCTCCTCACCTGCCCAATCGAAGTTGAACTCAGCCTCCCTGTTGGGGCTAGTTGTCGCGAAGTACAACGCCTCCAGCCCATCAACCCAAAAATTTTAAATATACACACATAAGTGTCAAGTATGTCGTGTACCATAATTAATTTAAATAAACAAATAAGGATGTGGAAAAAACTTACACCACGACCGGTCTTCGCACCCTTCTTTGTGATGACCATTTTTCTCTGTACCAAACCATGTACTCATGGTGTGGTGACAACAACCCCTGAATCAAGGGGGGAAGCTCAATGTGCTGGTCCCTAGCATCCCATCGCGAAATAAATGGTCTGAGTTTACGAACCCAGTTGTCTTCTCGTTTCCCCCGAAGCGAAAGGTCATGCACACCCTTCAGCTTCCTGGGAGCGCGTGGGATTGTCTGATCCCTACCGAATTGCCGCTTGCATCTATCCAGCTGGGAATATTCTACTCTGTGAAAGCATATGATAGGCGTAGTTGCCATCCACAGCAGTCGCTCATGCTCAGAAGCACCAAGAAAGTCGTAGTCCCCGTATGGTTGCCAAACGACCTGCATAGAACAAAATAACACTTTATTAGTTAACAGCATGTTCCACATATGCAAACGTATAGTAATTGAAAAACTACTATATGTACCTCGTTTCGAGTAAGGGAGTCGAATGCCATCCTATACACGATCAGTTCATGCGGTTTAAGTCGACCTAAAGCGTTAAACCTAATTTCAAAATAAGTAATGTTAGTATACTATAACACTTCATTGTTACAATTGTAAACAAGAACAACATATAATCACACATACTGATGTCCGAAATGCCAGTTCGGCTGTGTTGGTAGCGGAATAGCTGGAGCAATTGGTGGGAATCTTAGCCACGCCCACACCTGAAGAAGCATATGACACCCACCGATGTCACTCCTGCCTGGATCTGTACACTCACACATTTGTCTAAACAAATGTGAAAGGACAGCTGAGCCCCAGCTATATCGGCCGATGTCCACAAAATCCCCTGCAAGCAACGACAAGTATCGTGCTGCAATCATGCTACCTCCAGATCAGTCGCACAGCAGCCATGATCCGATAAGTCGTGCAATGTGGGCCTTCGTGAACCGCGTCACGTGAACAAGTTCGGGAACCACCTCACCCCAATGCGCAAAATGTCTATCAAAGAAAGACAGGCGCAAATCTCCACCTTTCAGCTCGGTGTCCTCATCAGGTTCGTGACCAAACATGTGACACCCTGTAGGTCTCCGACGTGTTATCATTAATAATATCAGATTAGCGCTTAAAACATAGTTTATAAAAACTCAGCGGAAGCATAGAATTGCTTTTCTTGATTCATTATGTATGGAATCAACATATAACCGATAAAACACAAATCATAACATATATCACGCCCCTGCTGATCCAGTTTCTCACAGTATACATCATAAAGACAGATAGTTCAAAGACTTAGGCAGATTATTACATATACAACAGATATATACTCAGGGAAAGTCTCATATCATAAACTCAAATAGTTATGTACATAACCATATACATCATATATTAGTGTTCACACCACCCTGTGGTGATACAAAAGAATAACAGCCCTCCTCGAGGGTATACAGAACTATACATCAAAACAGAATCAAAATAGAGCCTTCAAGCTCTCCATACCGCTCCTCAGTCAAGCAACCTAGTCTTTGCTGGGCCTCTTGCCCTGAGACTGATCTTCTCTTCTAGAATGGTCACCTGAAATCATAGAAAACCCCACACGGGGTGAGATAACATATCTCAGTAAGCTCAGAGTCTTTGGGAAATTATTCCCACCCTGGCTCACAGATCCACAACACACATACAGGCAACATAACAAACATGGCCCACTGGCCTGGCCCTCTGGCCCTCATCATATCAGAATCATAATCATAATCATAATTTCAACAAATGACAGGTGGCAGAGCTCCTCAATGCCTGGCGGAGCTCCTCAACGCCCTAACGGAGCTCCTCAACATCAGTACCTGTCAATATATGGCAAAGCTCCTCAATGCCATGGGCGGAGCTCCTCAACGCCCTGAATACCCAACAGAGCTCCTCAATGCTGGTATTCATCTATTGGCCATGGGCGGAGCTCCTCAACGCCCTGAATACAAGACAGAGCTCCTCAATGCCTGTATTCATCTGTTGGCCAATAGATATATCTCAACCACAGCATACAAATATCCAATACAGATGCATATAAGATCAATACAATCAATGCCAAAGCCAATGCATGCAGTATGAATCATGACCAACTGATGAGTCACTATTTACCTTTATTTTCTCACCTTTCTATACTCATTTTAATCCCTGATTTGTGTTTAATCGTTTATATTTTGCACTTTTCTCATTTAGGATTTAATTGGACCGATAATTCAGATTTTAACTAAATTGGATTTTTTTGAGTTTAATTATTCCAATTTATATTTTCAGGGCAGTTTAATAATTAATTGGGCTTGGAATTAATTCACGGACTTAAAGATTGGAGTGCCACGTCAGCATCATTTTCCACATCAGCATTTTAATTTCATTTTATTTTTCTTTAGTAAATTCCTGGTCCAAAAATTGTTAGGAAAGGTCCAGACACTAGTATTTAGAATACTGTGCCCATGCAAAACAAGACCGAGCTATTCTCTTTAGGGTTTTATGTTTTCGTTTTCTGCTAAGTACGCTGCTTATGGTTTTCGGTTCTGTTTGGATTTTTGTTTTCGGAATACAATTTCGTTTCTGCTAGTGTTTATTTTCGTTTCTGCTTCAAGTGTTTCCGTTTTCTGCTTCCAGTATTTTCGTTTTTGTTTAGGTTAAGTTTTCGTGTTTCTGCTTTTGAATTCTGTTTCTCTTTTAGTTTCGTTTAATGTTCAACTGCTATTCAATTCTTGTTTCTGTTGCAATTTTCGAATTCATGGAAGGCTAAATCCTAGGGTTGGACCCTAGGACAGATTGCAGACCTTCAATGGAGGTTCTCTGTTCTTCTAATTCTATTCTGCTTGGTTCTTCCTTTTTGGGCTTCTGTTCTGTATTGTTTTCGAATCAGAGTCATGCTTAATGATTCTAAGTTGATTGATTCAATAATCTCAGGTTGCTTAATCCTGAGAGATTAGTCCTGACGAGGTTCGCGTTTGCTTAATTCGTGTAGGAAGTTTTAGGTTAATCTTCTCTTAGTAGATTAATCTGGACTACCAAGGATTAAGTGGAGATAGATTATCTTTCGTGAACCGAGGATATTAGAGGCGCAATCTGTTCAAAGGTCTGACTTGTTTAATTAATCACTGCAATTACTTAGCATTTCTGTTTTAATTTAGATATTCTTGCATTCTGTTAAAAATCCCCCCACTACACGTTTAATCCCTAACGCAGACAATTGATCCTTGAGAGACGAACTAGGAGTCACTTCCTAGTACTGCATTTAATTGTATTAATTTGACTGAGTACGACCTCGATCACCAACCCTCCCCAGGAGTGTGGTGTGCAACCAAAACGGGAATTCATCCCCAAAGAACACTGAACTTACCTGGTAAGGTCTCAATCTGCGGTTCCTTCCCAGGTCTGTGGCTCCCGCCACCAATAGTCTCAGAATCAAAGCCTAATCAAGGCATATGCAAATCTCATATCAAAATAAGCCCTCAGGCATCCAATTTACAGAACATATTATAACAGAATTCCCCTATCCTAGGGTTCAGTCACGGTCAGCCTCACACCAGGCTGTCCACAGACCATCCAAGGTCCCTCAAGGCTGAAAACCAAGCCTTTGAGTCATCTGGACTCAATACACAATCATACATGGCATAGTTTCCTCAGCCTTAACCTCAAATATCACCAGAACGGACTGAGTTCCACTCCAAGTCTTGTTCAACTAGCCACTTGGGCTCAGCACAACACAATCAAGGCTCTAGCCTATCAGAGAACCATCAACAAGTGACTCTACACAAGTCACACATGCATATACAGAGCCAAGATTCAAAGTCATCAAAATCAAAAACTAAAAGCTAATCCTTCATCTATTCAATGCTCTCAACAAGTTTCTCTACAGGACCCTGGGCTAATTCTAACCCCAGCTCATATGGGTCACTATTCATAAAAACCCCCAGAATCAAAATCAAACGGAGAAACTTGAATATCTTACCTCAGTGACGACTCAGGATACCTCAGGACAACTTCCTCAAGCTCTATTGTCCTTTCTAAGCCTTGAGTCTCGACCACTCTCAAGTTCTCTGAGGTTTCTCCCTTGAGAATTCACTTCTCACTCAAAATGGGGTTTCAAGAGCATGAAATGAAGGATTCAAGCTTTCAAAGGTTTCTCTCAAGATTAAAGGTCATAGGGAGGTGTTTTGGTCCTCAAACATGGTCCTAGAAAGCTTGGGGCAAGCATCAATGGAGGTTTGGGCTGGAGGAGGAAGAAGAAGCTGAATTCCCCTCCATTTTCGCGTTTTGGCCCATTTATACTCAGCCTGCCTGAACTCTGGCGCGATCCGCGCCATAATGTCGATGGTCTGGCGTTAACAGCGCCAACCCCGTGCCATCAGCGCCAACTTCCCGAGACCTGTGGCGCCACTCGTGCCACCTCTGGCGCTATCAGCGTGAAAATCCAGAGAAAATTGGTTTTCCAGGGCACTTGTGGCGCGACCCGTGCGGCCCTTGGCGCTACCCGCGCCAACCTCTCGACCAATCCACGCCACCAGCGCCATGTCCACGCTAAAAATGTGAACTGGCCGAACCTATGGAGCCATCAGCGCCGTCCTGGCGCCATCAGCGCCACAGCCAAAGGGCCTGGCGCGATCAGTGCCACACCTAAAACTCAGTTTTCTAATTTAAAGGATCCTGGCCAAAAGTGAGGGTCCTTACAAAACACCTCCTCAATGACGGTCGCCCACTCGTCAACCGTCACTCCAATAACCACATTGCCCTCCGTGGGCAATCCCAGAATACCAGCCACGTCTTCCAACGTGATGGTCATCTGACCCTGCGGCATGTGGAAGGTGTGAGTCTCTGGCCTCCATCGTTCAACCAGAGCACTAATAAGCGCAACATCCATCTAACATACATAAAAATGATTAAACAACTTCATTTATCAAATTAACCAGTCTTAACTCATTTCATAATTGCGTGGTTGCATACCTGGATATGTCGCATGCGTGCGACATGAAGAAACCCAGCTTTGCGCAACATGTCGAAACAACATCGGGTATGTCGTCCGTATCTGGTCCACCGCTCACTTTACCACGTCGAGTCTTCAATACCCGAGGTGGCATGCCCTTGTTCCACACAACTTTTGAAACGTACGTGCGCTGAATACGCCTACGCAGAACGCCCCAATTGTATGGGGTAGGGACAACATAAGCAGTGGGATCCATGGGCTCACCCTTATGATCGGATGCAGATCGCGATGAACATGTGGAGGACGAATCGGCCATCTAATCAGTATCTTCATGTACAAAAATTTAAATCCATGGTAAACAAAATGTTAACGATTAACAAATCATTCCAACAAAATTTTCTTATATATCAAATACATTAAACCAAATACACTAACACAACATAAGCCCGAAAGCTTAGCCGATATCCATAAACCCTAAGTAAAAAAACATAAGCCCTAAACCATAATCACAACATAAGCCCTCTGACTAAACCATAAACCCTAACTCTGTAACCAAAGACCTAAACCCTAATCACAACGTCAGACCTCATCCCAAAACCGAAAACTATAATCAATAGGTATGTAACCCAATCCCTATACACTAATCACAACATCATACCTAAACCGTAGACCCTAAACCATAAACCCTAGGTCTGTAACCGACGACGTAAACCCTAATCACAACATCAGACTCATCTTCGTCATTTCAAAAGGAAGTGTTTGCCAAGGCAAAACTTGAATTGGAAAACTAATTACTCAATATTAGTGAAGTGTATGTAACACTCATTAGGTTATTCACTGCCATAAACCCTAAATCGGGATCCATAACCCCTAGGTCTGTAATCGACGACGTAAACCCTGATCACAACATCATACTTATCTTCGTCATTTCAAAAGAAAGTGTTTGCCAAGGCAAAACCTGAATTGGAAAACTAATTACTCAATATTAGTGAAGTGTATGTAACACTCATTAGGTTATTCACTGCCATCAACCCTAAATCGGGATCCATAACCCCTAGGTCTGTAACCGACGACCTAAACCCTAATCACAACGTCAGACCTCAACCCTAAACCGAAATCTATAATCCTTAGGTCTGTAACCGAAGCCCTATACACTAATCACCCCAGACCTCAGGTTGATTCTACCTGTCATCACCACAGGCGTTTTCCCATCCTATAATCCAATAATTGTTCCTAATCACTATGTCAAGACCGAAGCTTTGCTTAAAGCATTATATCGGCATAGACAATCGCTATGTGAACAGGTCTCTAATCACTACCCCAGGCTCGATGAAATACAAAAGCAATTAAAACATCGTCAGTTCAAAAGGAAGTGTTTGCCAAGGCAAAACCTGAATTGGAAAACTAATTACTCAATATTACTGAAGTGTATGTAACACTCGTTAGGTTATTCACTGCCATAAACCCTAAATCGGGATCCATAACCCCTAGGTCTGTAACCGATGACCTAAACTCTAATCACAACGTCAGACCTCAACCCTAAACCGAACTCTATAATCCCTAGGTCTGTAACTGAAGCCTTATACACTAATCACACCATCACACCTAAACCCTACCCCGGATTCAATAAACCCCAAGTATGTAACCCAAGCCCTAAACCCTCATCACACCGTCAACCCTAAACATAAACCACAATCCACACACCCTAGACGCAGTCACCCACAACCTAAATCCTAAGCACAACATCAGAACTAAACCCTAAACCCTAGGTGTGTTCCCCAAGCCATAAACCCTAATCACAATGTAAACCCCAAACCTAAACTGAAATCCATAAACCCTACGTCTGTCACCCAAGACCTAAACCCTAATCACAACATAAGACCTAACCCCTAAACCAGCACCCATAACCCCTAACTCTGTACCCCAACCAATAAACCCTATTCACCATGTCAACCATAAACCCTAAACCCGAATTACATACACCCTAATCACTACCCCAGGGCCTAAACCCTAATCACAACATAAACCCTGGACCATAAACAGGTACCCATAAACCCTTAATATGTACCCACATTCCATAAACCCTACACAAACATCACTACCCCAGGCCCTCAACCCTAATCACAACATAAGCCCTGGACCATAAACAGGTACCCATAAACCCTCAGTCTGTACCGACAATCCATAAGCCCTACACAAACATCACTACCCCAGGCCTTCAACCCTAATCACAACATAAGCCCTAAACCCTGAACCAACGTATGTACCCCAAGCCATGAACCCTAATAACAATGTAAGCCCTAATCCTAAACCAAATTACGTAACCCTAATCACTAGCCCAGACCCTAACCTCTAATCACACCGTAAACCCTAAACTAAACCGGAATACCTAAATCCCTACTCACTAACATAATATCTATGTCGCTAACAAGTTCATATGATCCTAACAATTTTCTAATTTAAAAATATAACAAACTAAATACTATGCACAATCAATTAAATTGGCTTACTTGTCGGCAGCGCTTCGAATTCGGCAGGGCTTCGCTTCAGAGGAAATCAACACCCACTTTCTAGAGAGAAGGCAGAGCTATTTCTAGAGAGAAGGCGCGAATCCTCAAATGTCCTTTTCAAGGGGTATATATAGGCACAAGGGGCACTAACACGCCTAGCCAGGGCGTGTTTGAGTGTGCCATTTTGCTAAATTTTGCCTCCACTGCACCATTTTGCTAATTTTTATTTAAAAATGTATTTTTTTTTAATTTTTTGCCCTATTTTGTAACATGACAAAATTTATCAAAATTATGAAATTAAGTGACAGAGTATATATAGAGAATAAAATCTATAAAATATTTACACTCTCTGTTTCATAATAGTTATTGTCAAACAATTTTTTTATTTAAAAATAAGTGTTTTTTTAATATAATACTACTAACTACAGTATATTTTATTTATTTATACTTTTAATAATAATGATAGGCAGAAAAAACTAAATATAAATTAATGATGAGTTTTTAGAGGATAAATTAACCTCGATAAGATTTACTACTTTATAAAAAAAATTACGAGTCTTGTTAATCAATGTGTTAGTATTAGTATGTTAAGGAATTATAAGGAGAAAATTGATTAACATTTGATAATTATTATTATTTTGCATTTTGTATAAAAGAAACTTATGAAAGAGAGAGTAATAAATTTTACTGGTTGTAATAAATAATGCATTTAAAAGATGTAAAAGTCCAAGACCCTAAAAGCTGAAGGTGTCTTTGGGTGATCTCATAATTCCTACGAGGTAGAGACGTAAGGATGGTCTATGAATTCTTTTTCCTTTTGTCACATTTAGCTCAAGACTTTCTGAAGCATGAATTAAAAAGGTTAATGACCATAGCATCGTGTTGGACAGTTAGCCAGGAGCAATGTATAAGGTCAGAGAAAGTAGAGACAAAACAAAACCCCTACAACGGGTTTTGACCAAGCAACAAAAAGAAGCCATGAAAGTGGACAAGTCTTCAATGTAGTATCAACTTCTGAATCAGAAGACTTACCAACTCAAATATCGCTTCCCCTCACCTTCTTCGACATTCTATGGTTAAGGTT
The DNA here is from genome assembly GCA_007407185.1 of Glycine tomentella. Taxonomy (NCBI): domain Eukaryota; kingdom Viridiplantae; phylum Streptophyta; class Magnoliopsida; order Fabales; family Fabaceae; genus Glycine; species Glycine tomentella. Next base: position 16,571 of record PYAF01004391.1, on the reverse strand, counting down.
ACCACCTATTCAACGCGTCTTCTTTTATGAATTTCCTTAACCAACCCCACTCTTCTTTGATACCCTTCCCAAACACAAACACTCTCTTTCTCTTTCACATGGCCATTTTTTCCCTCTTGCGGGCCACCTCACTTGGCCACTTCACTCCCTAGACCCCATCATCAATTACAACACCGGTGACATTGTTGCCCTCGCTGTAGTTGAATCTGAAGTTGATTTCAACCATCTAGCAGACACAAATATTTATGCAGCCAAAGAAATTCACCATTTTTTACCCCACTTGACCATATCCCATGAAAAAGTTATTGTTTTAGCCCTGCAAGTTACCCTCTTTCCAAACTCTGGATTTTGCATTGGAACAATGATGTGTTGCAAACACATCTTAGTTTTAGGATAGTTTTAGGTTATATTTTGATTAAATAATTAGGAATTAGATTAGTTTTATTTAGTTTATTAATATTATTTTATTTTATCTTATTTCAATATCAATTGTGTAATTCCAGGTCAAAAGAGGAGAATAAAGGCCAAAGAAAGAAGAAAAGCAATTCTGAAGTCCCGCGCCAATCGCGCTACCTCTGCGCTAACCGCGCTAGAAGGCCTGGAAAGCAGCTTTGATTCGTCCAAACCGCGCCATCCGCGCGGGATCCGCGCTACCAGCGCCAAAGGAGACCAGAACCAGCCAATTGCCTCGAACACTCCACGCGGTTAGCGTGGAAACCGCGCTATCAGCGCCATGCTTTCGAATAGATCGCGCGGATAGCGCGAGATCGTGCGCAGGTTGCGCCAGAGTGATTTCTTGCCTGAATTAAAAGATTTGTTTCAAATTTGGCACAGGCTATGGGCTTTCTTATTGTAATTAAAGGATTCTATAAATATTAGGCCTCTGGGACTGACTCTAGGCATCCATTCTATCATCTAATAATTCTCCAATACACTCCCTCTCTCATTCTAAACCTTTGGAAGTCAAGAATCAAGGCTAGGTCACTGCAGAATGTTTTATTTGACAGCTTTTGGGTTCTTGAAGCCTATGGCAGGCTAAACTTGTATTGTGGGAAGGCCATAAGCTGATGTAACTCCTCTGTAACTTGATTGGTATTGAACTATAAATGCTATTTTGATTATTTTATTCTATTATGTTCTTCTTGTTTATTCTTATTTGGAATTGGCCATTCTATCTAAGTATTGAGGGTTAGAATTCACAATGGGGACGTTGGGGTTCTAATTTCTGACCTATTTAGAATAATAGTTGTTCTTCACCTAGGAATAGGGATGCGTGGCTACAGACTTTATAATATAGTCTTTTGCATGCTTAATTTGATAGATTTCACCAAGGAATTGGGTCTTCGATTCAGGTTAAAGGGTTAATTCACTAAGGAATTAGGGATTAACTAATTTAGGAAAGATTTATTTTCTGAATAATCATAACAAGAACACATAGGATTTATTCTCTGAATACTTAGTTTGACAGAATCACTAAGGGTTTAGGGTTCTTGATCGAATTAAAGGGTTAAGTCGCTAGTTATCTAGGATTTACGAATCTAGGAGAGATTTATCATGTGTGTAACTTAAGATAATAAACCAATTAAGTGAAGGAGGTAGTAAACAAAAGGGATTGTGCCTGACCACAATTGTTTCTTCCTTGGTAATTTCCAATTAATTTACTGCACTTATTTTTATTTTCATTCAACTCTTCAACACAACAACAACAAATCTTTTGTTATTTTCTGTTTTTGTTCCAATCGCTTAGAATTAATTTTACTGTGAATTTCAAACCAATCCCTGTGGAGACGATACTCAACTTACCTAACTTTTATTACTTGTAAACGATCGGTGCACTTGCCGTAATCTCGTAACAAACAACCTCACACCATGTTGTTTCTAGATGGCTAGACTTCAACATCGTTTATCAAATCCTGGGCTTATCTATTCACCCACCTCTCTGCCACTTGAGCTTAGTCTTTTTTATGACAGGGAAGTGATGAAAGACCATAACCATGTAGGGGTGAAATATGTGAGTGATTAGTTAAAGTAGAATGGACCCAACAACCGAAGCCTTGTGGTTTTGGTTTTTCATGTTCTAGAAGATACAACTAGAGGCATATTTCAAATGCCTCGTTCAGATATTGAAAAGATGAAGCAAATTGTGGAGTCAGAGAAGAAAAGGAACAATAACAACAACCTTTGTTTGTCAATCTATGTGTTGTCTATTGCCTATGCTTGGGTTTGCAGGGTGAGAGCAAAGGAAACGAAGAACAAGAGTTATATTGACTACTGGAAACAAGGTCTTCGACAACAGCGGATTATACAAAAACTATTTTAGAAGAAAAGATGGTGACATTTTTGTAAGTAATGTAAAATTTTTATAGACAAAAACACCATATGAAATCGATTTCTTCAAGAACCGTCAAAAAACAAGACTTTAAAGACGGTAGTAAAAAAACCCTTCAGAAATGTTTTGTTTTCCCTTTTATCTCATGTCCAATCTTCTGGCACACACCATTCGTGTCCTCTCACATTCTACTAAGGGTTTCTCACTGATCCCCCTCTCCCTGCTCTTTGGGCACACACCACTACTTTGTTCGTCAAATTCAACTCTACCTCTACATCTTCCTCAATTTCTTCATCCTCACCATCGTCGCTTCCTCCAAACTCAACAACCACGACCACTCTCCGCCAGATACCTCCTTACTCCCCACCATCTAAGAAGGGCCAACTGCCATTGTCCAGATCCTCGCTCCCGACGCCACCGTCAATGTTGTCGTTGCGGTAGGTAACGGCTCTGGCGATCACGTATACTTGGATTGATCTATGGCATCTATTATCACATCTAGCACTGCTCGTCCCTTGCTTTATGTCCTACCTTATGTAGGGTTCTTACTCTATTGTTCTTTGTTCCTTGAGATAATATAGGTGTTTTCATCTAATTCATTTACTTAACATCTAGATGGTGTGAAACTGCATATCTAGCTTCTTAATGACAATAATATGTTGAGATATAAGCTATTATTTTCTTTAATTTTATTGTATTAGAGTTAAGAAAATTCGGGTGAATTCCTTTTGTATATGTTATGGGCTATAGATATAGAATCTTGGTTTACCCTCAATAATTCATGGTAATGGTAATAACTCTTGTACGTTCTACATGTTGAAGGGTGACTCTTATAGCTTAAAATTTGAAAATACACTCCAACAAGTGTTTTTATTGGAGTTTTTTCAGCCTATTGAGAATTATACTATATGGGGGTTGTATTTAGCAGTCTCAGTCTTATAAATCTCTGAAGTGTTATATACATATGAAATGCTTGTGGAAAATTCCTATTCTTTTACTTAAGGCATTTTGTTCCTTCATGCATAATTGATGATGAATTGTAAACTATTTCTTTAATTTTATTTCGAGTTTTTCCTTGGAGGTGCAAACATCTTGTTTTGCGGGGCATCTATCTTGGTGGAGGATCATATACCTAAGGCTTTTTTGGGTATCTCTAGGGTATGAAATCGGAGATGAGGAGTACACTACTAGCTACTTAAGGCATATATATCATCATACTTCAGGGACAGGTATATACTAAGAAGAGTGGATGACTGGAAGTTATTTTATTTTTTTTGGTTTAATTATTGTCTTGATATTAATATTATAGATGTTGCCAGTGTCTTGATTTATATCTCTAACACCAAGAATTTATTTGTCGAGTGAAAGAAAACATGATTTATATATAATATGATCTTACTTCGTGGGGCTGTTTAATGAATGTAGCAGTAACAATATTCATAAAGAATTCACTGTAAATTGGTATGCACTATGGACACTGCAATGTTGGAGCAATAGTGTATACTAGTGCCATGAGTGTTGAAGGTCATTGCATTAAGTTTGAACTTTTTTTTGTAAATATTTTTATTCCTATTTAATGCAAAGTCATCAAGCCACGTGATTATAGTTTCAAATATAGAATTTGCCATAATATATTTTTAATCATTTAATATAGGATTCTCTAGTGTGTAAAATAAATATATTTTTACTCTATCAATACTTTCTTTTATTAGTTAGAATGTAAAATAAATATATTAAATGGAATGTAATATATTTTTACTCTATCAATTAAGTTTGAACTTTTTCTTTTAAATATTCTTATTCCTATCAATACTTTATACTTTTTATATAGGATTCTTTTTCTAATTATTTAATATATTTTGATTCTTTTTAATTTTTTTACAAAAGATAATCTAAGACGGTTCTCTAGAAACCGTCTTAGAATCGTTAATTTTTTTATTTAATAAAAGACATTCTAAAACGGTTATCTGAAAAACCGCCTTAGAAAGTAGACTTCTAAGACGGTTATAGGCTAAGAATCGTCTTAGAATGTCCCATTCTAAGACTGTTATGAATAAACATCTGTCTTCGAATGAGACATTCTAAGACGGTTGTAGCCTATAACCGTCTTAGAATGCAACATTCTAAGACGGTTCAAGAATCGATGTTGAAAGTCTTACCTTTCAACGACGCCGGCTACAAAGATGGTTGGAGAACCGACGTCGAATGCGCTGTAGGACCGATGTATGTTTTCTTGATCTCCTTACTTCGTCATGAAGGAACTGACGAAGTAAGAAGATCAAGAAAACATACATCGATCCATGAGTATGAAATGTTCAAGATGAACATAGCAAAAATCATTTCTCAACTCCAAATCATATTCACACACATCGTCAATCATCTACTCGGTCTTGTCAAAACATTTGATGTAGAGGAACTCAACATCAAAATTTTAAAATGCTTGACAAGACCTTGACAACCAAAAGTGATAACAATCAAAGAATCCAAAGATTTGTCAAAGATGTCTATGGCTGCACTTTTTGGTAAGTTGCTTGAATATGAATTAGAAATGTCTCAACTAACAAATGCAGAAGATGTAGACAAGAAATAGAAAAGCATTGCTTTAAAAGCCGCATCTTCAAAAGTTGAGAAAGATGATGATTCAAATGAAGATGAAGATGGTGAAAATCTAAATCTTATTGTCAAAAGATTTGGCAAGTTCATGCAGAAAAACAAGAACAGAAGGTTCACAAAGTTCAACAAAAGAAATGACAATAACAACAACACCGACAAGTTCAACTACTTTGAGTGTGGAAAGCAAGGCCACATCAAGGCTGAATGTCCAATCTTCTTGAAGAATCCGTTAGGTGAAAAGAAAGGAAAGAAAGAAAGGAAACCCAAAATGCATCAACAACTTTTGAATCTTCAAGTGAGAATAAAGAAGCAAATGTTTGTTTAACATCAATCATTGATGAAGAAGAGCTAAGTTCAGAATATGAGGTAATCCTGAAATTGATTAGTTGATGGTTTTAATGAAATGCATGAGGACACAAAAAAATTGGTTGTCTCCAATATCAAGCTCAAAGGTGACCTTAGATGGCATGCTAATAAACTAGCTTCAATGCAAGTACAACTTTGCAACTTGAAACAAAAAAATGAAAAACTTGTTTCCAGCTACAAAGCAAATGCTTGTGTGTGTGCCTCTTCTACAAAAGTAGATGAACACAATGTCTTGAAAAAGGAATTTGATGATTTCAAAAAGAGTCATTTTGAAAAAGCTTTTTGCTATCAGAAAATACATGTCTTTGCTATCAGAAAACTCCTACTTGGTAGATCTTTTGAAAAAGCTCTATCGAGGAAAATGTAGTTTAAACCAAATGCTAAGTATGCAAAAGTATGCTTCTGATAAATTTGGATTGGGATACAACTATCAATCAAAACCTTTTCAAAACACCATGTTCGTAACTCCAAAACAGATGAATAGAAAAAGGTTTTCAAAAACAAAACATACTAAAATGACTCATTTTAAAAAATGATCAAAATCTGTAACATGTCATTACTGCATGAAGAAAGGTTACACATCACACTAGAAGGTTCTATGTGCCAAATGGAGAATGCATATGCGTTCCTAAGAAAAAGAGAAAAATAGCTAACCCCTATGGACCCAACCTTAATTAGGTACCTTTCTTTGCAACTTGATTTGATTGTTGCAGGTTTGTCTAAGAGCTAAAGCTTCACTATGGTACTTGGATAGTGGATGCTCTAGGCACATGACAAGTGATAAATCCATGATCACCAATCTAACATTAAAGGAAGGAGGATTTGTCACCAATGGAGATAACAACAAAGGAAAAATAATTGGTGAAAACAATATTGGTGATAGCTTCAAAACCAAAATCAGAAATGTGCTTTATGTTGAAGGTCTAAAGCATAATCTTCTGAGCATAAGCCAACTTTGTGACAAAGGATTAAAGGTATCCTTTAACAATAATTGTTGCTTGATATGTGATGGCAAAACTGGTGAGGTAATTCATGTTGGAAAAAGAAAAGGAAACATTTACTTGCTTGCAATAGAACATGCATTCATTCATAACATAAATTGCTTAGTAAATAAAATTGATGAATTATGGCTTTGGCATAGAAGAGCAAGTCACATCAACATGCATCATATGAACAAGGTCATAAGGAAGGACTTGGTAATTGGATTGCCTAAACTCAAGTTTGAAAAAAACAAACTTTTTGATGCTTGTCAAAAGTGGAAACAAACAAAAATCTCTTTTCAAAACAAAAACATTGTTTCCACCACAAGACCTCTTGAATTGCTTCACATGGATTTGTTTGGTCCTTCAAGAACTATGAGTTTGGGTGACAATTACTATAGACTTGTCATAGTTGATGATTTCTCAAGATTTACATGGACTTTGTTCTTGAAATCCAAGAGTGATGTTTTTAATGCTTTCAGAAAATTAGTCAAGCTTTTACAAAATGAAAAGGGCTGCAAGATAGTTTTAATAAGAAGTGATCTTGGTGGTGAATTCCAAAATGAACATTTTGAAAAGTTTTGTGAAGAACATGGAATAAATCACAATTTTTCAACTCCAAGAACATCAGAACAACATGGTGTTGTGGAAAGAAAAAATAGGTCATTTGAAGAAGGTACAAGAACTCTTAATGAAATTAATTTGCCAAAACATTTTTGGGCTGATGTAGTGAACACTGTTTGCTATACTCTAAATAGATTGCTCATAAGACCCATCTTAAAGAAAACTCCTTATGAACTCTACAAAGGTAAAAAAAAACAAACATTTGTTGGTTGTAAATGTTTTCTTTTGAATAATGGAAAGGAATTTCTTGACAAATTTGATGCAAAATCTAATGAAGCAATCTTACTTGGATATTCAATACAAAGTAAAGCGTATAAAGTTCTTAACAAAATAACCTTATGCATGGAAGAATCTGTACATATTATCAGTGATGAATCTAACTCCTCAAAAGAGGAAACGAGTTTTGAAAATGATGCAGGACCATTGGAAAAAAATGTCACTACCAATGAAATTGGTGAGAGGAATAAGGGTGAAACAAATGAAGAATTTGACCCTTCAACTCCAACTCAAAGATCAAAGGATTGAAGAACTACATGAGATCTCTCCCTAGACAATATTATTGGTGAAGTATCTAAGGGAGTTTCCACTAGATCATCTCTTAGAAATTTATGTTGTAATATGGCCTTTGTATCTCAAATTGAACCTAAAAATATTGATTAAGCATTACTTGATGAACATTGGATGCTTGCTATGCACGATGAACTAAACCAGTTCAAGAGAAATGAAGTATGAGAACTTGCTTTTAGACCTTCTTCTCATAAGCCAATAAGCACCAAGTGGGTTTTCAGAAACAAACTTGATGAAAGTGGCATCATAGTCAAAAAATAAGGTCAGATTGGTTGCAAAGGGTTACAACCAAGAGGAAGGCATTGACTATGAAGAAACCTATGCCCTTGTTGCTAGGTTGGAAGCAATTAGGTTGTTGCTTGCATTTGCATGTTTGATGGACTTCAAATTATTTCAAATGGATGTAAAACGTGTTTTTCTAAATGGTTACCTAGAGGAAGAAATATATGTTGATCAACCTCCTGGTTTTGTAGACTTCAAACATCCAAATCATGTCTTCAAACTAAAGAAAACCCTCTATGGGTTAAAACAAGCACCTAGGTCTTGGTATGAAAGATTGAGTAATTTTTTAATTAGTTAATCCTTCACAAGAGGAAAAGTTGATAAAACATTGTTTATCAAGAAATCTGCTAGTGCTATATTACTTGTTCAAATTTATGTTGATGACATTGTCTTTGGTTCAACTAACGACTCTTTGTGCAAGGAATTCTCATCTTCAATGTAGAATGAGTTTGAAATGTCAATGATGGGAGAACTAACATTCTTCCTTGGACTTCAAGTGAAACAAATGAAGAATGAAACATTTCTCAGTCAAACAAAATACTGCAATGAATTGATTAGAAAATTTGAAATGGAGAAAACCAAGGATGTTGCAACTCCTATGGCAACCACAACTTATCTTGATTCTGATGAAAAAGGCAAAAAGGTTAATGAGTCAAGATATAGAGGAATGTTTGGATTTCTGCTCTATTTGAGTGCAAGTCGTCCACACATAATGTTGAGTGTATGTCTATGTCCAAGATATCAAGCTAATCCAAAAGATTCACACCTCACAGTAGTCAAAAGGATCATTAAATACCTAAAATCAACCGGAAAAGTTGGTCTATGGTATCCTAAAGGTGCATCTCTAAACTTAATTGGTTATTCAGGTTCTGACTTTGCAGGTTGCAAGTTAGATAGGAAGAGCAATGATGGAACATGCCATATACTAGGAAGTTCCTTGATCTCATGGCACTGCAAGAAACAGTCATGTGTTGCTCTCTCAACAGTTGAGACAGAGTATATTGTAGCTGGAAGTTGATGTGCTCAAAGTCTATGGCTTAAGCAACAACTTCATGACTTTGATGTTAAATTGAAAGAAATTCCATTGTTGTGTGGCAACACTAGTGCTATCTACCTATCAAAGAATCCAATTATGCACTCAAGGACAAGCATATCGAGATCAGACATCACTTCCTCAAAGATCATATTCAAAAGGGTAATTGCTCAATTGAGTTTATTGATACAAATAATCAATTGGTTGATATATTTACAAAACCCCTTGCTAGAGATAGATTCTTTGTTCTAAGAAACATGCTAGGCATTCTTGATGAATCCAATATTGATTAGCATGTAAATGATGTGTCTAATAACATGCAATTAACTAACAAGTATATTATGCATCACATGTAGCAAAATTTGAATCCTAATAAATGTTATTTGTTGAATTCAGGGGGAGCTGCTTGAAGTATAAGCAAAGATTGATTCAAGTTTCAAGTTTTGAGCTTTCAAACATGCAAAGGACAACTTCGAGATTAATTAGGATAAAATGTAAGAGAAAAGCAATTCTGATGATCCTAAAGCATTGCATTCATTCTAACTCACAAATAACTTAAAATGGTTTAATAAAAATCACAAGGCTTTCATAAAATGGTTGTTTTAAACTTGTTTCAAAGGTTTTTGGAAAAATGGTTTTCTTGCTGTTTTAATCGATTACAATATCATATTAGTTGATTATTTTGTTCTTCACTTATTTTGGAAAAGCTTTCATGAACATTATAATCGATTACATATTGAATTAATCGATTATTTTACCTTTAGTTTTTAGAAACTGCCTTGTTGAACGTTTTTAATCTATTACCTATGAGTAGTAATCGATTACATGCTTAAATATGTACTTTAAGAAATGCTGGGATAATCGATTACCAATATACTGTAATCGATTACATAGGCTTATCTGAAAATAGTCACTCCCTGCTTTAATCGATTACCATAGGTTGTAATCGATTACACAGAATAATCAGAAAGGCTATGGCTCGTGCTTTAATCGATTACCATTTTCAGTAATTGATTACTTAGTGTATTTTGAAAAACATGGATCTTCTGTCTTAATCGATTACAAGACGGAATAATCGATTATTTGCTACATTATAGAAATTCCAGAAAAGCTCATGAACATTTTAATCGATTACATTCTTGGATTAATCGATTACAAAAGCAAAACAATTGATAATTAGGCGCGTATTAATCGATTATTTCTGTTACGTTTTTCTGTTATAAATAGGAAATCACTTTGCTTGATTTTTTAACGTTGAACATTGATACCCATTGAGCCAAAATAGTTCTAAGAGCCTTTTTAAGTGTTTTCAAAGTGTTTTTACATGTTTGCTCTGTTACAACATTGATCATGAGTTTGTGAGTCAATCTTGAGCAAGATTTCATTCAAGATTAAGGGAAGCTGATTCAATTTGTTCATTCAACCTGTGTTTAATCCATCATATGCATTGTTAATCATTGGATCATCAGGTTGTTTCTCTCCTTAATCTTTCTGTAATTTTTGTTTTGATTTTGGATGTAATTCTTTGTCTATTGTGATTGGGTTTCTTGCATGTAAACTAGAGATAGGATTTCTCTAGGGGTTGTGCTGAGTAGTGTTCTCAATGGGGTTGTCTCTAAGAATCTAATAGTGTTTTAGATTTCTGAACTTTATCTAGGGTTGATAAAGAGAGACTTTGTAATTACTTGTAAGAACAAAAAATTGCAATAGTGGAACTTCATTCTAGTGTTGAGTGGAAGAAAACTGGATGTAGCTTCATAGTGTTTGAAGTGAGCCAGTATAAATCTTTTGTGCTTTGATTTTAATTTCTTTCTTGATTATATTCTGTCCATCTTGATTTTCTTGCTTTGCTTATCAATTCAATTTTGAGATATTGGATACCTTGGACTGAACATTTGATTGAATAAGGATTCTTGGTTTCAAAAGTGATAAAGATCCTAAGGGAAAACTCTGATTTTGTTTAAGAATTTTTTAATTTACCAAGCCTAACCAATTCACCCCTTTCTTGGTTAAGTGTGAAGTGTTCATATATTTTACATTATTATTCATACTGCATAATTCTCTGTAATAATCAATTACCACATAAAGTAATTGATTACCTAAGGCCAGAACTGGGCCTTATTGACTTAATCGATTACATCCACAGATTAATCGATTATAGTGTTAAAACTTACTAATGTAATCAATGAAACCAACATATTAATCGATTACATGAGAGTTTAGGACTATTACAGGTTAAAAACTCTCTGGAATAATCCATTACTACCATGAATTAATTGATTACCTGAGGATCAAAGGTATACCTTTGCCCTGGAATAATCGATTACAAGGGTTTCGTAATTGATTATTTCTGTCGTTTTTTGCAACTCTGCACATTTTTCAATGAAAATATGAAACCTTATCTCTAAATTCAAATTCAAATTATGGTTTAGTGAACCCAGACATCATTGGGCTTCGTGAGAGCAGTTATTATGATTTGAAAATTCAAATTTAAAACTAGTTATGGCTCTATAAATTCAGAATCCATGAGCCTAACTCCTCTCTCCAAAAATCTATTCTCCTCCCTAAGCATAATTCTGTGGTTTTTGCTATGTCTCTTCTTGTTCCAAAATTTATGCCTATTCACCATGTGTCAACCATCTTCCTCTAAGAAGCAGAAAACCAGCAAAAGAAAAGCTAGCCAAAGTTCTAAAGTTGTTGAGAACAGGTTAGAAACCTGGTTCTCCACTGAGGCTGAAAGGAACAACTACATCCAGTTCCATGCCACAAAGCTTGTTCTGCCTCCTAAATATCTGGAGCTTAATTGGTTTGTCTCTAAGGGATTCAATTTCCCTGAGATGCTACAAGCACAAGGGCTTACCAAATTGCTAGAGATGAAGGGTACTTATTACCCTAAATTGGTGAAAGTATTTTATACTTGTGCCAAGGCTGGAATGGATGGTATTCTCCGATCCAAAGTGAATGGAGTGGTTATGGAGATTGATGACACTGTGTGGAATGTAGTGGCAAACATCTCTTATGGAGGTGTTCGAAGGTTTGAAGAAGAGATTGATGGTTACTCAAAGATGGAAACCTACAAAGGAATGATGCAGAATCCAAATGCACAAATTGGAAACAGACTAGGTGATGGCCACATGACTGCAGAAGATAGGCTCCTTCATCACATCATCACTTACATCCTAATACCTAGATCAACTAACCATGCTCAGATCACTGATGATGATCTTCAGTTAGTGTATGGGATGAAAACTGGAACTCAAATCAATTGTGTTTTGGCTATTGAAGAAACTATGATGAAGGAAAAAAGGTTGTTGAGCTATCAATTTCCCTATGCTGCATGATCTCAATGTTTATTGACTACTTTGAGATTGATGTAACCAATGAGATTGTGGACCACACAACCAACATAACCAACCTCATCTTTAAAAAGCTTCTCACCAAGCTGGGGATGATGCACACCCCTGATGGGTGGATCATGGATGGAGAGGGTCAAGAAGCTGATGAAGATGAAGATGAAGATGTTGAAGTTTCACCTGCTGAGCAACAGTGGAGTCCTTTTGAATCTCTAATGATTCAAAAGATGGATGCTATGATCGCTTTGCATCATGAACATTTAACTGTAGTTCATTCCTCTTTAGAAGCCATTACCACTAGATTAGGCAACATAGAGACTAGGATGAGTCTCAAGTACTTTGATGATCTTTAGTCTAGTGGTTGTCTTGATTAGTTTCTAGTTGTGTTGCTTTTGTTTTCTCATATTCTGCTATGATCTTTGATGCCTACCTTGATGTATGCACTTTAATCATTAATAAATAATTTTTTTTTGTGTTTTTCTGATCTTCCTTGCTTATTTCACAATTATTGGTATATTTTGTCTTTGATAAGCCAAAAGGGGGTGAAAAATAAACATATAAACATATGCAGGGTGCAGGGGGTAAAATAACATAAGGAGAGAAAAATATATGAACATTTGCTCTGATTAAACTGAACACAACAATTGCTCTTAATATGAAATGATATGAAATTATATAAGAAAGGGGGAGCAATAAAAATGCTTATGATATGTATAGGTTATGCAAATGATACTTGACACTTGGTATTGGCTAGAAGCTGATTCTTTTTTAGGTATCAAGTAAAAGCTCTTGGAAACTCTCTCCTGAAAGAACACTAAGGATCAAGATGTTCAATTGAAGTTTGGCATGATCAAAGCCAAAAAGGGGGAGATTTTTATACTTAGGGGGAGCTTGAGAGGATCAAAGAAGCTGATGTTCTTAGACATTGAAATGTTTAGGCTTTTACATGCCAATTCAATTGAATGACATTTGTAATTTGTGTATGTCTAAGATGATCCATCCTATGATCCATTGCATAAAACTCATTCATGATTTTGCATTCATGTTTTCACAAAAGCATAAGTTTCATACAAAAAGTTTTTCTGAATCACAAGGTTTTCATGAATGCATAAAAGGCCAAGTGTTCCATGTTTCAAGTTTTGGAAAAATATTTTCTCACTGTTTAATCGATTACCAACAAGTGGTAATCTATTACTTGAAAACAGAGAACCTATTTAATCAATTACGAGATTGTGGTAATCGATTGCATAGTACAAAATCACAGAATGAACTTCCTGTGATAATCGATTACAACATGGTGGTAATCGATTACTTGACAACTATTTTGAGTAAGACTTCCTATGATAATCGATTACATTGTTCACAAGTCTTTTCTAGAAAGCTTAAGAACACTTTAATCGATTACATAAGTGATTTAATCGCCTACTAACACTTATAACAATTTTGTTTATAAATAGAAACAACTTGTTTTAACGAAATAACAACGTATTTCATAACTTTTCTGAAGAGAGAAAAGATACTACGAGTTGTTCTGTGTTTGACCCTCAAATCCTCAAGCTTCAAGAATCCTTGAGAGGATTTCTTTGTTGGGCAACTTTCTAAAGAAGAACTTAGAGAGAAAGTTCTGAGATTTTACATTCAATTTTGATTCAAGTTTGGTAATCATTTGCATTCATTTGTAGTGGATCATCAGGTTGTGTCTCTCCATACTACTTTGGTTGTAATTCTTTTTAGAATTTCTGGTTTGTGTAACTAGTGCAATAGTTTTCTTAAGGCTTGTATAGAATAGGTTTTTCTAGAAGGAAGAGTAGAGAATGATTTTCTCTATGTCTTGATCACAGAGAATATAAGGGAGTTAGATTTCTTGTTCTTAATCTAGGTCTGATTAAGATTGGTTGTATAAGCTTGTAAGAAATAGATTGATAATAGTTCAACTCTAACTAGTTGGTTAGGAGAACTAGATGTAGCTTCTCTAGGTTGAGAAGTGAACCAATATAATTCTTGATGTTGATTAATTCTTCTTTATCTTTTCTTATGGTTATTAATTGTCATTCTCTGGTATAACTTTTCATAATCAACTGAAACTTTCTTGGTGTAATTGCAATATATAAAGATTAATGTTTGATTGATTGAAAGTGTTCAAACGTTGTTTTGTGATACGATCCCTTTTAACTCTGATTGTTTAAAGAAATTTTAATTGGCCAAGAACAACCAATTCACCCCCTCTTTTTTGTGTGTTGTTCATATTGTTTTCAAGCAGTGGTGTTTCCACCTTTATCCTTCTTTTGAGTCAATTGGTTTGCATGGACAGTTCCAGCCTTCTGATCTCTCTTCAAGAATCTGCACTCAGACTTTTTATGACATGACTTTTTGCACTAGTAGCAACTCAAGCCTTTGGGGCGAGACTTGGATCTTCCTTGTGATTTCCCATGGCCTCCTTTAGCTCGGTGCTCGCTCCTTCCTCTATTTTCAACAACATTGGCTTCAGACTGACTACTCAAGCCTTTCTCCTTTCGTCTAGACTCTTCATTTAGCAAACTATCTATGACATTATCCATGCTAAGCTTTTCATCTAGTGCAGAGTTGTTAAGAGTGACAACTAGTGTGTCCCAACTCTCAAGTAGAGAACCGAGGAGTAGAAGAGTTTGTAATTCATTATCTATATTCATATTTATCTTCTTCAACTGATTAACAATACCTTTTAAGGTGTTTAGATGTTCAATCATGTTCTGATCGTCCATATACTCCAGCTTGACCAAGCGTCTGACAAGATGAGCTTTATTCCTAGGCATCTTCTTTTGAATCAAAGATTCAAGCTTTGTCCATAACTCATATGCATTGGTATAAGTTGATACATGCTCGAACAAGCTTCGGTCAATATACTTACAAATCATAGTTATAGCCTTTGGATTAAGGAGCTCCCATTCATTGTCTTTCTTCCCCTCCGGCTTATTCTCTTTGGTGATTGGCTCGTGCAAATCCTTGCAGTACAGATGGTCTTGCATCATCGGCTTCCAATAGGAATAATTTTCTACAGTTAGCTTGAACATATCTCCAACATGAGTGACAACTCCCTCCTATAGATTCAAAATAGGCACTTAGCGAAAACGGAAAAAACAAGAATAGAGATTAGAAGAATGACACTAAGAATTTTTAATGTGGAAAACTCTTTCAATGTGAAAAGTAAAAACCATGGGAACAAGCCAATAAATATCTCCACTATTAAAAGTATGATTACAATGACTCTCTCAATACAAGAAAATATCTCTCAACTTCATCCAACAATGATGGTTTATAATTTCTCTCAACTCTCACCAAGTGTGGTAGAAACTAGAACTCTCTTTCTCATTATGACTCTTGTTTCGCTTCTCTTTGGATGGGATGAGATGAGATGCTCAAACTCTTCACAAGCCTCCCTATTTATAGGAGAAGGATGTGGTTTCCTTCAAGAATGAGTGATGGATGTCAATAAATGAGTTACATTCACAAAGCTCTTTGTAATTCCAATCTCCAGTTTCGTAAATGGAGTGTGTAAATCTCAAGGTCAAAGAAACCAATTCCAAGTCCTTGGAACACTACAAAAAAAATCGATATTTTCGACGGCCAAAAATCCGTTGGAAAAACGGTCGTGAGAAATTTAACCGACGAATTTTGGTGTCTATCGGAAAATCGTGGGCAATTTCCGACGAAATATTCCGTCGGTAATTTTTGACAGCCCATTCCGTCAGTCGGACGGCCCAATCCGTCGGTAATTTCCGACGGATTTTCCTGTCGGAAACATTCGTCTGAAATTTCCCACGGAATGGGCCGTCGGTAATTTATTATCAGATACAAGAATTTATTTTGTTTTAGCTTGATTTTGTTTTATTATTCATATTATATAAGATTATTATAAAATTAAGACATATTATTAAATGAAAGACTGATTTCATACATTCAAAGCAAATGTTTTAACAAAGTTAATTAAGTTCAAAATACAAATAAAATAAAAGCACAATGTTCAACATCTGATTACACATTTTCTGTTTTGAAGTCAATAATCAAAATAGTCATTGTCAGAGTGTCCTTGCAGGTCATGAAGTTGTTGCTGCTCATTTGCTGGTTCATCATTGTTTTGTTGTTGCACATCATGTGATTGATCATGTTGTTGGTGTTGTTCATCGGCCAGTTGTTGTTGTTGTTGCATAATGCTGCGAGCTTCTGGAGGTAGAAACTGAAGTACAGCTGATGAGTCATTATTTATTACTATTTACTTATTTTTCTGTACTCATTTTAATCCCTAGTTGTGTTCAAATGTCTATATTTTGCACTGTTTCTTATTTAGGATTTAATTGGACCGATAATTCGGATTTTAATTAATTTGGATTATTTTAAGTTTAATTATTCTAATTTTTATTTTCAGGGCAGTTTAACAATTAATTGGG
>PYAF01004390.1:94415-109566 GCA_007407185.1 Glycine tomentella | reverse complement strand
TCATCTCTTATAATTTACATCCTTTCAACTTGTATCACTCTCTATTAAGAGTTTTACTTGACTTGCTTGGCATAATTAGACTTTTTACTACTTATCAAAATCTTTACATACTTCATTTAAGCTATAACTCAGCACTTTACTTGTGAGGATCATTATATTGTGTCTAAATTTGTTTATGGGAAGAGTAGAATATGTTGAAAACCTAGAAAGAAAGGTCATACAATTGGAAGGTTGATGTGGGTGCCACCAAGTACAGGAGAGTTATATTATTTAAGATTAATGTTAATTGTTTTCAAAGGCTCGTGTACTTTTGAAGATATTAGGACAATCAACAACATTCTTTATCTAACATTCAAAGAAGCATGTTTTGCTTTGGGTTTTGTTGAGGATGACAAATAATACATTGAAGCAATTACAGAAGCTAAGGATTGGGAATTTGGTCATTTTTTGAGAAGATTATTTGTTACCATGCTCATTTCAAACAACATGAATAAACCAGAACATGTTTGGAAAAATACATTGCAATTGCTCACAGGTGGCATTTTGTATGAACAAAGGAGATTGTATAGAGGAATTAAAGAATTTCACACTTTTAGAGATTGAAAAATTTCTCGAAAATAATAGAAAAAGTCTTAGGGATTTTTCGCTCATGCCATATCCAAACAATTTTGTTAGGAGCGTATCAGGAAATAGGCTTGTGTTTACAGAGCTTGATTATGACATCACTGAAATGAAGTCTCAATTTGACAAAAATTACAGGTCTCTAACAGGTTAGATTTTAATTATTGATTTGTATTAGAAGAAAATATCCTCAAAATCCTGAACTAATGTACTAATATTGTTTGTTGTAGATGAGCAAAAGGATATATTTGAGAACATAATGGCAGTTTGAATAGACAAAGAGGTGCTATGTTTTTCTTATATGGTTTTGGCGGGATAGACAAGACATTCATGTGGCAAACATTAGCATCTGCCCTTAGAAGTAAGCGAGAGATTGTGTTAACTGTTGCATCAAGTGGTATTGCATCTTTACTATTGCCAGGTGGAAGGACTGCACATTCAAAATTTAAGATATGTGTGTCTACTCTTGATAATTCAGAATGTAACATCCACCAAGGAAGC
The DNA here is from genome assembly GCA_007407185.1 of Glycine tomentella. NCBI lineage: Eukaryota > Viridiplantae > Streptophyta > Magnoliopsida > Fabales > Fabaceae > Glycine > Glycine tomentella. The sequence goes on along the minus strand of PYAF01004390.1, from coordinate 108,444 downwards.
GAGCATGAAGAACTATTAACATTGGGCAAACTAATCATATGGGATGAAGCTCCAATGGCACATAAACATTGTTTTGAAGCACTGGACAAAAGTTTGAAAGATATTATGGGTGCTGAAAATAATAGCTCTGTAGTTTTTGGGGGCAAAGTCTTTGTATTCAGAGGATATTTTCGTCAGATATTGCCTGTCATTCCAAGAGGCGATCGATCAGATAATGTCCATGCAACTATTAACGCATCTTATCTTTGGGATCATTGTAAAGTATTGACTCTAACCAAGAATATGCGTTTGGAAAGTTCATCGGACAATATGTCTATTGCTGAACTTAGACAATTTTCTCAATGGATATTAGATGTTGGGAATGGAAGAATAGCATAACCAAATTATGGTTATAATACAATTACTATACCTGATGAGTTTGTAATTTCTAATTTTGAGGATCCCATTTAAGCCATTGTTGATAGCACATATCTTGATTTGTCTACAAATTACAAAATTGAAGGATTTCTACAATGTATAGTCATTTTGGCTTCTACAATAGAAACAATGGACATGATCAATGAATACATTTTGTCAATATTTTAGGTAACAACTTCTATTCGTTGTCCGGTTTATAAAAAACTTCATATTTTATCTACCTTTTTATTTTTACTTTATAATTTATTCAAATATGTATTTAATTTGATAATAATCTTCAAGTGCTATTTATATATTTTTATTGATATAGGTGATGAAAAAGAGTATTTGAGTTCAGATTCCATTGACATGACTGACGTACAAGAGAACCAATCTTTTCAAGCAATCACATATGAGTTTCTTCATTGTCTTAAAATATCAGGGTTACCAAATCATAAGATAAGGCTTAAAGTGGGTACACCTATCATGCTTATAAGAAATTTAGACCAATCTGAAGGCTTATGCAATGACACTAGATTAGTTGTCACAAAATTAGCAAACCATGTCATTGTAGCAAAGTTTATGTCAATTGAAAGCGATGGAAACTACGTATACATACCATGAATGTCATTATCACCTTCACAGTCTCCTAGGCCATTTAAATTTCAGATTATCGCTGCATATGGAAAGTAAACATTGCATACTTCAAATAGTGTTCTTTTACTACCACTAAGGTTTAGAAATATACATAAGCATACTGCAAATCAATAAGCAGACCATGCTACCAATGTGTATAGAACCATGTATTTCATATCACTAAAACAATATTTTAATACATTTAATTTGATTTATGTAACCACACAAATCAGAAAGTTGTTAAATTGAGCGAACAGAGGAAACTGTGACAACATTTGACACAGTTGGGCAATATTTTGTGAAATATTTTTTTGTGAGTTCAAGCTTAATACAACTGAAATTTTTTTCTTTTGTCAAATGATTATATATATATATATATATATATATACATGCCCAATGAATGGTTTTCACTATGGTGAGTAACTATATCATGAACCATTACCCTGTTTTACTTTCTATTGATTATCAATGACGGTCATTTGATCAAATACAATAGTCAAAACCTATACCTTCAATTGAATACAAGATTCTTTGTATATAGTTCAATTCTTACTACCTATATTTAAATTACATCTAGAATGAATGTTGGACACTCAATTAGCAAGTCGTTCCATTAACTTTTTTGCAAAATAATGGAATTTTTTTTTTTGAAAGCTATATTCACAAGGAATCGATAGCAGGTTACAATATTTTTGAGTTTTCTCTAGACATTGATATTGAAAAACAATTACTGTTATTGTTTTAATCCACACTATAAATTGCAAGTTATCATTGCATATGGAAAGCAAACATCGCATACTTCAAATAGTGTTCTTTTACGACCACTAAGGTTTAGAAATATAAATAAGCATATTGCACATCAATAACCATACCACACTATCAATGTGTATAGAACCATGTATTTCATATCATTAAAATATTATTTTAATACATTTAGTTTGATTTATGCAGCCACACAAACTGAAAGTTCCTAAATTGAGTGAACAGAGGAAAATGTGTTAGCATTTGACACAGTTGGACAGTATTTTGTGAAACAAACAATTATGCTCAACATGACCACATGCGTTTTACATTCCTACACACCTCATCAAACATTGCCCACATCACAAATGTGTAGGATTGAGCTAAAGTTTAACACCAACTATGCACATCTGAAATCTTTGGATCAACTTAGCCAATTGAAAAAGGTTTTATATCATATTCATAGAGTAGGACACCTTCAGATTTGTAGAACCTGATCTCATGTCTTTGTTATAGGAAGATATGTGTGTGATTGTGGCTACTATATCTAAACTTGGCCATGTCTTGTTGGGGTTTTCATGATTAAGTTATGCAACTCATACAGTACACTTTTGATTATATATTATAATGTTCTAAACAATGAAGTATAATAATAAATATCTTTAAATTATATATTTGCGTTCAAATTATTATCATTCCTACATCCATTAAAACTTTAATACATCCCAACTAAGGCTACCCTACTTTGAATTTTTTATTTCTATTATTAATTTATCTCAAATTGTAATTTTTCTAACGATAAAAAAAAGTTTGCTTCTTAATCTAATCACAATTTCCCTACTAAAACAAAAAAAAAAATATAATGGAACGGAAAGGAATGACCCGTACTTATGCACGGATTACTTACTATGCATGAGTTACTTACTAGTTATAAAAGTATAAAACTAGGTATTATCACTAAAATTTCAATATGATAAAGTATCTTGAAATTTGAAAAGAATTTGGCGTCATTTCAAAGTCACGACATGCGGGTATTATCTCAAACTCTAAGGCCCTAATATTATTTGGAACTTGTGGAGTTATAATTTTTTAGTATGGATGTAGGGCAACTCTTGAATAGCATAGCATAAAGATAAAAATGATATATTAAAATATAGTTGGAAATGAACGAAATCATTAGAAAAAAAGAGATTTTTTCGATTATTATTAGTAAAAATAAAATAAATAAAAAATATTATTATGGCATCTTATTTTTGTATATATTAATGTTAGTCCATTTTTAGTGGAAACATATTTTTGAAATAAAAAAATAATAATTATAATATATGATTTAAATATATTTTTGTTAAAATTATCAATATATCTAATTTATATACAAATAAAAATATATTTATAATAATAATTTTTTAAAAAAAATACTTTTATATACATTAAAATGATTTTTTTGAAACATGAGTATATATATATATATATATATATATATATAATTAAAAATAACTTTTTTCCTAGTTTATACATCACATGTGTCTTTCAACCCATTTTTCATGTGATGAAAATCTAATACAAGTTATATCGTTAAATATATAATTCTCACATATATATAAATGCAGCGAAAATTTTCACCATTGCGTCAATCTTGAGTTAATTAAAAAAACTCTAAAATGTAAAAAAAAATATAAATTTAATATTATTTCATGTTTATTGCAATAGTAATTAATAGATTGAAAAGTTTCTTGATCTTTGAATATTTTTATTTAAATTTTAAAGTACAACATTTATTATACTTTATTTAAATTTTAAAGTACAACATTTATTATACTTTATTTAAATTTCCATGCAAATAAACGACACCGTTTCATATAATCGTTTCATTTTCGTCTCAGATAGGAGAAAATCTTACCCTTTTCTATTCGCTCAATCAACAAGCTCACATTGTTGCCAGATGCTCTTGTTCTCTCTGCTGATCTCTGCTTCTTCTTCCACTCTGTTTCGATTTTCCACTTCCAAGGTTACACTCTAAAATCTTTCTGCTATTGTTATTATTGGATATTCTTTTAGTTAATAATAGTTACTGTTCCTTTTCCTCTGTTTCTTTATTAATTGCTTTGTGTTTTTATCTTTTGAAGTTTCCACACATACCCAAATTGTTTTCCCTTCTTCTATGTGGTTTTTCTTAGCCTCAATTTCGTAAAGTTTTCGTTCTTAATCTTTAATACAATTGGATTGTTAAATTTTCTTCTTGGGGTGTAAAGATCTGAGTGGGGAATTTTTCTTGATTCTTTCTCAGGTTAAATTTTAATCTTGGGCTGTTAAATTTTGTTTACCTCAATGTTAGATAATTCTGATTCTTTATCAAGTGCAGGCTTATCACTAGTTTTTCTTGTGATTTTCAGGATAAGCTTCCTTATCTGTTATTTTTCTCGGCTGGTCAAAGCCATTTTTTAGTTCCTGGTAGAATAGCATTTCAACTATGGCGCTCTATGGAACCACCTTATCCTTCAATGTGAGTTGCCCATTTTCTTTTAATCTAAAAGTTCAGTTATTTAATATTTTGTGGAATTTGTTAGTCTCTTGCTTTGGTTCCTGGTAAATTACTATATGAGAGCATTTGTGTGTTGATCAATGACATGTTGGATAAGAATTCTAGGATTGAATCTGGATTTAATTTATCTACTTGAAAATGAATTTTGAAAAAAAAAAAAAAGGCTTTCTCAATGGCTGCGTGTCCGCTTGGATTGATTGCTAACTCTGTTAGAAGCTGGTATATTATATTTATATATGCTTATAATTTCCATTGCTTGGTTGTAAATGAGAAAACCTTGAATTTAGCTGAAGAAAATCGACTTTATGGATTGCTGAGGAGTGAGGAATGAGGATAAAGTTATATTTTTCCTCTCAATGCTTCTGTATATATTTTTTTTTCATTTGTTTAGTAGATTTTCTGCCTTGCAAGACAGTGCATTGATTTTGACTTTTTAATGAAGGGAATTTCTTCTACTACCAAGGAGTTTAATATCTTACTGTACTCATTCGCCAGTAGCTTTCGGAAGCTACATCATGTTTGTCTGCCTTCCGTTACTCCAAACAGATTAGTTTTGGGCAAAAGCTTTGGAAGAGGGGACCAACTGTGTCTTTTACCTAGTCAATTTCCAAAGTTGCAAATGGGAAGATTCAGTAAGTATCTATACTTAGATTTTGCTTGAGTTCAATTCTTTTTGCATCTATGACCCAATTTTGCAGTACTTATTATTTTGCTAAATTGTGTTTCATTGTCTAAAAATGCCTTTGGTTTCTATCAGGACTGGGAGTAAAAAGTGAAGACTCCGAGGGCATATTGAGTAGCGACAACATTGCATTGGATGAGCAGACATTGGAGGAGGAGCTACAAAATGCCATAGCTGAAGAGAATTATGCTAAGGCAGCAGAAATAAGGGATACCCTGAAAAACCTTCAGAAAGATAGCAAGACAACAGTGTTTGGAGCGAACAGCCGGTTTTATGAGTCATTCAGGACTGGTGACCTTGCAGCCATGCAAGCCCTGTGGGCAAAAAGGGATGAGGTATGCTGTATCCACCCTGGTTTGAGAGGAATATCTGGTTATGATAATGTTATCGAGAGCTGGAATTTTGTATGGGCTAACTATGAATTTCCGCTAGAAATTAAGCTAGAAGACATTAAGGTTCATGCTAGAGGGGATATGGGGTATGTCACTTGCATGGAATTTGTAAAGACGAAAGGGGGCAGATGGGGAGGTCAATTTGTAACAAATGTGTTTGAGAAGATTGATGGACAGTGGTTTATTTGTATCCATCATGCTTCCCCAGTAGACTTGTAAATACATCAAACTTTGCAATATAGATAGGAGGTTCACTTTGTAGCTCATCGTTGATCTCACTTTCTATGTTTGTACCCATTTTTGTTATGTTTGGGGCCAAATCTTCACTCATCTCCAAAGATTCTTTGTGAGTTTAACATTACAACTTGATTGTACAACAAATAATCTGTGGAAGTTGTGATTTGGATTAATGAATATATGATAAACTGCCTGCAGTGTCAGGTAAACCATATGTATATTCGTAGGATTTATCTGTCCCAACTTTTGTTTTTAAACTCTAGAATATTGAGTTGTAAACTCAGAAGTCAATACATGTAACCAAGAAACGAAATGTTAACCCTAGTATCCAGACCTTAAATTCCAAACATGCTAGTATGGTCAGCGACTCAGTGATGAGTTGCTGCAAAATATCCTATTGCATTTTCATTTCATAACAGTTTCCTTGCCTACTCTATGGTTCCATTTGGGTAAACTACTTTAGTATTTATTTAATAAGTATTTATCATGTAAAGAACTTATGTCTAAGTTGTTTTTATAATTGAAGTGAATATATTGTTAAACTTTTTTCATAGAAACTGTAAGCTATTTTCGTGTGTTATTCTGGAGAACTTGTTAAAATAAGCTGAAAACCGCTTATGGACATATTTTAAGTTATTTTTAAAAGCTCATGTAATTACAAGTGTTTACATCATACGAAAAAGTTTAAATAAGCTATTCTGGGATCTCTTCTATTAGTTGAACTCTGGTTAGCAATGGTGATTCTCCGTCTGGTTCCTTAAACCATATCAAACACATCAGTGATATCAAGATGCCCTAATCATATTCATGAGCTGGGAATAAACCGTCTCTTCCAAATAGGAAATAATTGAACGCATAAAGTAAGCAGTGCCTTTTTCCAATTAATTTCAAGTAAAAATATTTGGTTTCATAAATAAATATTGAATTCTAAATATAAACTCGTGTTTTACAAAAGAAAAAAAAAATACAGTTGAATCTATTGTGTGACATATCCAATAGCAGATCTTGTTAAAAATATACAAAAAAAAAAAAAGGTAATGAATATAGTGAGTACAAATTAGCCGAGTTTGAGCATTTAGTCTTCAAGATTTAAAATTCTCTGTTAATTCTGACTTCATAAAATGGTATTGAATTCAGTATTTTTAAGTATAAAACGACAAAAAAAAATGAAAAAAAAAATGTTTACAATGAATGACTAATTTTAGATATTTAAACTAAGAGTAAAATGTTATCAACTCATATTCTCAATGACTAATTTGAGAGTTTACATTTTTTGGTATTGATATTCAAGACTTGAACTTGAGACTAGAAATCAAGTTGGAACAATTTGTGCTAGTTGATCCATGTTCTGAGAGGTAGTAAAATATACTTGATCATCTCCATGTCAATAATGTTCAGTGAGTTGCCAAGAGGATTACTGATTTTATAGTTTCAGTTCTCTATTTAAAGAGTTCAGCTAGTGCAGAGGATAACCCTGCTGGTATTATTCACTGAGGTTTCGTTTTGTACAAAGATGGTTGCTGCAGCGATTTCTTTTGTACAATGATTACGATAATACAACGACCATCCCAATTTCTGAGACAACATTCCATTGGAATGGACTTTTTTTGTCTATTTTCTATACTGGATTGCATGTATGCAAGAAAAACAGAAGAAAATAGAGAGAATAAAAAATGTTAATCCTACACTTGATTTTTTACACTTCCATTTTATGTTCACCCTTTACACTAAATAAAGAGAGGGAGAAAATCACATTTTCCCTTTTTCTATTTTTTCCCTCTATCCCTTTTTCAAATAAAAGGTAGGTATAAAATGAAAGTGTAAAAATTCAAGAGCAAGAGTAACATTTATGACAATTACATTTGCATTGCATTGCATTAACTTGCTATTTTTCAGCTACTTGAAGATCTTAAAAGCAAATAGTGATAACTATGAAGTATGAACAACAAAAATTAAAACTTCTTGTGAATTTAAACTCTGCCATATTAATTATTTTATAACACTGCTTAATATCAGTTTGGATAGCAATGACAATGTTGAAATAGACCACGACTTGAGATGGGTCGGGGGTAGACCCACATTCCTAAGTCTTAGCCTACTTCTTTAATGCCCCTAAAATCATTTTTTCCTCTTTTACTTTTTGATTTCTAATATGTCACAAGTGTTGGGTGCAAGGAGAAGAAAATAAGGGTTGCTAAGGAAAGATTAATCAAGGGGGATGTACCTAGAACTGCTGATGAGTTTGAAAAGCTGATCAGAATCTCTCCTAATAGCAATTTCATCCAGATAAAATACATGGATTTCATGATTTCTATGGCTGATGTTAAGAAAGTCCACTATATCATATAGTTGAGTAATTTTTAGTGCTTGTGTTCGTGTCCAACTACTATGTGCAGTTGAGGATCATCTCAATAATTGATATTCAAGTTGAAGTAATGATTTTGCAAGTACTTGGTTCATGGTATTTTGTGTAACTTGCTCTAATGTAACTTGTAGCAGTTTGGTAAGTAATATATTATTGTATATAATAACTACCTCTCCCTGTAAATTATATATATATATATATATATATATATATATATATATATCTAAATGAACTTAATCTTAATTTCAGGATGTGCCAAGTACTACGTACTCATTTATGAAAGATGCAGAATTAACCCATGTTAATTTGCAAGGGACTACAGAATGCAAGATTATTTACAATCACTGGAGGAAGAGTGTGAATATTGGTTATGGACGGAAGTCTTTTGCAAATTACCATAATTTGGAGGCTGACCACAAAATTATATTTGAGTTCCTATATCCAAAATCTAACTTTGTTCTATTGTGGATTGATTAATTATAATTTAAATGCATCATACCAATCTCTTTAAACTTTGTTTAGAACTTTTTCTGGTAAATTTTTGCAAAATTGATGGTACTTTGGTTTTGTGAACTTATAAGCTAAATAGACAACGTTATTTTATAAAATATATTACATATTCCAATCTTATTAGTTTTGGTTCTCATTTACTAAGTTTTACACAGTTACAACTAAACGTATACAATTATATTATACATTTAATTTACAGCTTTCCCGTGCATCCGCACGAATAATGTACTAGTTTACACTAAACAAAGAGAGGGAGAGAAAATCACATTTTCCCTTTTTCTATTTTTTTCCCTCTATCCCTTTTTCAAATAACAGGTAGGTGTAAAATGAAAGTGTAAAAATTCAAGTGCAAGAGTAACATTTATGACAATTGCATTTGCATTGCATTGCATTAACTTGCTATTTCTCAGCTACTTGAAGATCTTAAAAGCTAATATTGAATTAGTGATAACTATGAAGTATGAACAACAAAAAAGAAAACTTCCTTGTGAATTTAAACTCTGCCAACAGGGGATAGTGGAGGCATTGGAGCATATTTTAAAGGTGCTTTCTCCTGAAGTTTGCTGTTGTTCTTGGAACTGGGTTCCTTAAGGTTAAGGATCTCTTCATGCAAGCTACCAATTTCCAAGCAACCTGGTAGTTTCTGGCAGCTTAAAGCCGCAACTGAAATGAAAAATGCCTGTAAATGAGTGACTGTTGAGTCAAATTCAACAGAGTAGAAACCATCCTTCAGTGGCAACAAAGTGAAAAGTGGTGTGTCTTGCTCAGCGCCTTCCTGAAAGCAATGATAAGGATAATGATATGTAAATGAGAAGTCCACAATATTTATAATTGTATACAAGCACGGTCTCATGTAGAACTATAAAGCTGTACCTTAACAAAAAGTTGAAAAAGATCATTGTAAGGTTTATAGCTCTTTGCAATACTTGAATTCTGGTTCTGGTTGGAGAGCACAAGCAGTCTGCAACCAATGTCCCAACCCCCGCAATCACATGATCCCCCGGTTTTCCATCGATAGATCAAAGGTGTAGGTTCACCTTTGTTTGGTGAACCATGTACACCACCTGGAAGTATAACTGTAGTGCAATCAGAGGCATCATTTTCTCCTGAACTGCACAAGCATCTTTCATCCGCCAAGCACTTTGGGCATCCTTTCTTCAGCACGTTATCATCATCATCCAGTCCTTCAGTGCTCTTTTCACATGAGGTCTCAACAACAACAGCTGCAAGCTCCATGCTCTGGATGAACTTTGGTGGTCCTTGATCCGTCTGGCCGATTTCAACACCCACCAGAACATATTCTTTAACAATACACTTTCTATTGGAGTTCTGATTGGTTGGTTCGGTGATTTTAGAGCTAGAAAACTTCATCTGAGCAATAACATTGTAGGCATAGCCACAGCTTTTTTCTTTGTTTCCATGGCTTATCCATCCACCACTCTTTTTTTTAATTTCATTAACCAGGTAGAATGTAAAACAGCTGCCTAAATCACCCTTCTCCAGTGATGCTAAACTATTCCTGGTAGCAGCAAAAATCTTTCTTTCATTGTTGAGCACAAATTTAAACAAAGGCACTCCATTTTTTATTGTAAGCTGCAAGAGGCCTTGAACTGATGATCCTTGGCTCTTCTCAGCCAGCAGTGATTCATTGACACGGATAGTCCTGAAGCTTGAATTCGCACTTCCCTCTAGTGTCTGATCCCTTTGAGCTGAATGGTGTTTATCTGATGCCTTGTGCTTCAATAAAGGGTCTAACAACCTCCGCAAGGGGCTGGACCGGTTTCTGATATGACTATTGGCCTTCTCTTTGCTTGGATTATCCCAACGAACAGAAGATTGAGGCGTCACCGGACCAGACTTTGCACTAACATACATGGAACTATATTGTGGAAGCGTAGGCCCCTCTTTGAAACTGAAACTTCTTCCAATTCGACTTAAGCTGAAGCTAAACCGACAGTTATGGGAAGTATTCATTTCCTTCTGAGCTGTCAGCTCAGCAGTTTCTTGGTCCAGTGATTCCTTCAATTTACTATAAGCACACTGATCTCTCAGCTTAGCATCTAACATATCCTTTTCAAAGCAACCACTCGCATGCAGACTAGAAATTTTATTTATTGTGGAAGATGGTATCTCAGACACAACAGAAGAACGGTCTACACCCAGATCAGTACTAATGCTGTGTTGCATTGTTTCCAAAGAAGAAAACTCAACTGCCGAACGCAGTGGCCTGGATTGTGGGATTTCAGAACATCCATCTGCAGTGTAAACCTCATCAGAAAGGGAAACATATGACAAACTACTTTTGGTTGATTCTGAAAAAATTTCATCTGATGACGTTCTTGATTCAGAAAGCTGAAAATCCTGTGAAGAACTTGACTGGGGAATTTCTCCGGGACAAAGAAGCACAATATTACTTGGCTTGCTATGGCAATGTTTCCGACCAACGTCAGAATCTGATTCCTGCAACTGATCCACCTTTTTCCTGGTTTCACTACAGCTGGAACTCATCTTCTTAGGACTGGATGATGCCCCTTTGCCTTTTGATTTTACTGATGGATGTCCCATATCAGCACTGGACTTATGATTTCTCTCTTTTTTCTTATGGTTATGCTCTTGCAAACCCTCCATGTTCTGCTTAGATCCATCATCCCTACTGTTTTCATTAGGAAGATATGAGACCCCATGGAGTTTCGCATTTGATGCAAAATTCTTGACTTGTGAAGTTCTTTTACTATAGCCATTCCTCCTCTCCTTTTCAAGTGATATATCTGAGTGAGTTTTGTTGCCAAAGTACTCAAATGCCCGGGGTGTCAAGCTCTTCTCATCTCCAATGCTCTTAGTTACAGTTTTGGAAGATTCAAATCGTTTGACTTCATGAAAAGGATGTTTGGCACTTTCAGGAAAGGATTCCCTATAAGATGACCTTATGCCTGAAGAAAGCAAACTTTTCTTATGATTAAGTTTTTCCTTGCCTCCAACACAAGATGGTTTGGTAGCTGTTCTTGATGACAATTCACTGCTATTGAGTGATGTGAAACTACTAGCTAGTACTGGGATATGCTTCTGCTTATGCTTCCACTTCTCAAGCCGAGACCAATCTAGAACACCAACATTGAAAGCTTTCTCTTGAAAGTTTTCTACTTTATCGGTACCCAAGAGATAGCCTGGCAAATTAGACATGTGCTTGACAAGTTCATCTCTTTCAGTTGCCCTTCTCCTCACAGTTTCTGAGTTCTGAATCTTCCCTTCTGCATCCAACTTGCCTTTCTGTTTGAGATCACTCTTTGACTTCAACTTATCAGCATCCTTCGGACTTTGTTTCAAATGGGGCAATACGGAACTTTCTTTAGCTGTCTTTGAACTGCTATGCTGTTTTGTGCTGCTCTTTCTGAACTCCAAACCAAATCCCATGTCCTCAGCAGGTTTCAACAATCCATTACTTGGCTGAATATTGATTGGCATGGCACAATTACACAATAAACACTCAAACTTCACACTTCACTCTGATGTTTCACCCATATGCTAATGCTGCAGGAAGAGTTGCTCCTTAGCTATGGCGATTATCTGTCAGTAAATATTCACAATTGCATCAGTTGAAAAAAGTGTGTGAAAAATAAGGTATAAATGATTGTAACTCTGTCTCAAACACAAAAAACTTTGCATTATCAAATAACAAGCAAATAGCACAACAGAAGTATAATAATAATAAAAAAAATAAAAAAAGGCTCCATACACTGTGAAAGTTATGAGACAAGGTTTGCGAAAAGAAGGATTCACGCCATGCCATGACACAATTAACAATTACACACACGATCTACCAAGGAAACAAACAGATCACATTAAAGCTGATACCATTTTTTCATGGTACCAAACACAAATAGCAACATTGATCAAGAAAAGAAAGGAAAAAGAATTTGACATTGTTCAGAAGGGATTATGGAAGAAAGCAACGTGAAAGGGAAACAATTGAATGCATTGAACAAAAGAAAATGCAAATTGACTTGTTCAAACCCATCAAGTTTTTAATTCAATGAACAAAGTGATGATGTATACCTACTCTTCACTTTCAAAACAGAGACAACAGTGTACTAAATTCCATTTACCACAAAAAAAAGGTATACAAATTTTCTATATTTGATGCTAACTACACATAATCCCACATCGTGTAACCCGAAACAGAAACACAAGCCAAATACAGAGAACCATATCCACACCATTAATTTCACATAAAATGACATATCCAACACTGTGACAGTGATATCTACAAACTCGTTAATAACGAAAACGATGGATTTCTAATTTATAATTTATAATACCCAACCCAACTCAAACCGAAAAAAGAACTAAAAAAATTAATTTAAAAATCAGAAAATTAATACAAAGCTAAAAGCTCTGTTTGGCTGCGGAGAAAGTAAAAAAAAAAAAAAAAAAAAAAAAAAAAAAAAAAAAAAAAAAAAAAAAAAAAAAAAAAAAAAAAAAAAAAAAAAAAAAAAAAAAAAAAAAAAAAAAAAAAAAAAAAAAAAAAAAAAAAAAAAAAAAAAAAAAAAAAAAAAAAAAAAAAAAAAAAAAAAAAAACATTGTAACAAGAACAAAAACTGCAAGACACACACTTTGTAGAAAATCAAGAGCAACAAAACCCACATTCCAAAAAGAAAATAAAAATGAAAAATAACGATCAAATACGCTTCTTTTTAACAAAAAATAAAAATAAAAAAAAACTCGACTTTTCTCCATTTTCACCACACTTACCTATTAAAAAACGGAGACCCAGAAAAAAGAAAATGCAGTGATGCACAACGCAAAATGTAGAATCAAAATTCAACAACGCAGTCCAAAATTTTATAAGGAAACAAGAACATGAAATCTTACCCAGAAAAAAAATGGAAATAGAAAAACGGAAAGAAACGTGGGTGTGGGTGTGGCTGCAATGATCGAGAGAAAGATCCAAAGCGTAATGGGAAAACGAAAAGGGACGTAGTTTAGAAGCGAAGTAAAGAATTACAATGAGGCCACTGTGGTTGTTTCTTTCATCATTTTGTTATTTCTTCTTCGTTCATCTTCGTGTATGTTTTTTCTTTATTTTTCGGTTTTGTATTAACGTGCCGCGGTTTTCTTTCCCTGAGAAAAGAGAAAAGAGAAAAGAGAAAAAGAATAATCATCGATTACGTTACTACAGGGAAAAGAAAAAAAAGAAAAAAAAAAAAAAGGAAAGAAAGATCTTGGTTTTAATGCACTATTTAGTTACTAGTAACTGTTAATGTAATAGTATGATTTATAAGCCAGTTACTATAAAAATAAATAACATATAGGTTTGAGAATATAAAAGTCATTTTCTTATGAGAAAATAGTTTATAATAATATAAAATGTTCTTATATGATTATTTAATAAGAAATGATAATATATGGTAAATTTATTAAATTTTATAAAATTACCTAAATATCATATTATGATTTCGAATTAGATGATAATGTAAAAAATATATATTATCAATACATGGAATTTTTTTATATTATTATTTCAGATATAT
>PYAF01004390.1:64593-94315 GCA_007407185.1 Glycine tomentella | reverse complement strand
TAAATTGAATGATTGATTTTTTTTCTCCAATTATCAGCTTCCAAAACACATTAGATATTTGATTCAGTTGAACTAAGACTACTATAACATAAAATTTTCTTTCTAATTTTTTTTAACACAACTTGAGTAACACGAGTAGTTAATTTAATGTACTAAATTATTAATTTACTGAATTAATTAAATGATGAAATGAGAATTTCGTTAATTAATTTCCAATTTAAAAACATAAGCTAAGGGTATTGTCAAGAATGATATTTTGAAGAAAAATTAAAATATAATTTCCAATGAATAAATACTTTTTGATTAAATAATTTATAACATAAAAAAATAAAATATATATATTAGCATAGATGCTTAACTGTACTTTTCATTCTTCAAATATGGTGATTGTATGATTTTTATTAGTCAAATTTCAGTTGTGGGTGAATTAAATACCTAATTTTTTTATCTCATTTACAATCAAAATTTTCTTCTATTAGCACCATATATCATGTTAATGTCACATTAATCCTCACTCCATTAGAGCATCTTTAGTGGTAGATTCTAAATTGGGATCTTAAACCACTTTTTGGTAAATCCCATAATGTCACGTAGGATTGAAGATCTCTTAAGATATGTGACATTTTTTCTTTATTATTAGATCTCAAATTGAGATCTTAGATAATTTTAATGGGTCTCACATGGATCTCACTATTAAATATTTAAAATTAAATTAAATTAATTAAGTAATTAATTTTAATTAATAAAACATGAAAAATATATAAATATTAATAAAGTATATAATTAATTTTAAGTAATTAATTTTAACTTTTAATTACATTTTATTTATTTTTTTTCATCATGTCACATAAAAACTCTTTTTTTTTGTTAACTCCATGTAGATCTTTCTGTGACGATTCATTGGATCGAGACAATGAATCGTCACAAAAAGATTGGATTTATGGGATATGCTAAATCCTATATGAATCACATACTGGACAAAACACAGACACATTACATTTCATACTAAATATTTTTGGACTAGATCAATGACCCATACATTTAAGCTTAACATAAAATAATATTCTAACATACAACTTTTTTTAATTTAAAAGTGAAAAAGTTGTCTTAGCTTCAATTTCCCCCCTAACACATCCTAAAACCACATGCCAAACGTTGATTAGATTATAATTGTTATAATTTAATTTAATTTGATATGAAAATTATTAAGTAAATAAAGAACTAAAATGTCTTATATTTACAACTTGTAAACAGTGCTGGTACACTATCATAAAAGGAAAATATTTGATAGATACCCTAATTGCTATCCAACACTTAAAAAGAGAAAAATATAGATATAATAAAATTTATGATATAAAAAATATTAATATTATATTTAAAATAAAAAATAATTCATATATCATTATAACTACTACTCCACCTGTAGTCGTAGTCCTAGAGAAGCACTAGAGTAGGTGTAGGCTTGAAGGACAAAGAAATTATAGACATATACTTCTTTTGACGATTTTCATTGTGGAATCTTAGAACACCAGTTTGTTCTCCTTTTATTCTCACAAGATTTATGTGTCTTTCTTCCTTTTCTTTTATGCGTACACAACTATGGAATAATTAAAGTGAGTTTTTGCTCGATTTTGTTTTATGTATACCATTCCACCAAGCCATACGTTTGATGATAATATCATATTCTCATACATAAATCGCACGAACGGATTAATGAAAAATTACATTAAAATTCATTGTTTACCATAATATTATAGATGTTTGAAGAAAAATATATATTTGGCAGAAAGAGAAATTAATATAAATAATAACCTTAGATTTAAGTTTAGAAAATAATAATGAATGTGAAAAGTATAAATGTACACATGAAAAAGATAAATTAATTATGACGGCAAGGCATTAAAGATAAAACTAAATATATTCATTAAAGACTGATAGACAGTTGCTATATAAAATATAAAAAACACCTGCATATATACTCCCTTCGTTTTATTTTATAGGTAAAAAATATTAATTTCATATTTATTAAGAAAATTAGTTAATTTCATTAAATTATGTCATTTTTAATTAAAAAGTTATCACTATTCCTAAATTACACTTCATTCGAATTTGATATTAAACATAAATCTCCTATTAAATTAAGGGTATTTTGAACATGAACTCATTAAATAAAGTAAAATTAGTCAAATTTTACTTATAAAAGTGAACAACAAAATTTGGATTTGATCACTTCAAATCTTAATATATTGCATGACGACGACCATTTGGATGCAATTGATTAACTTATGAAGATATTGTTTCTACATAACTTGCATGATCAAATTGGTTATGAGAAATTTTGGTAGATCAATTAATTGACCACCATTATTTTGAATTTAATCCTTTGGCCTAATACGATATTTCTGTGATCAATTTAGTATATTGATTAAGGTAAAGAGCATTATTAGACTATGACCAAAGGTTAATAAATGAATTTGGGAATACTAGTAATTGGCAATATTTGGATTTTGTTAGAGTTAGAATTGAGGGAAATTGGTGTGAGTGTCAAATCACAATCCTAGGTTGTTTATTATAACTGTTTTCACATCAACTATTCTATCTTTGATTCTTATTTACTAAATTGAGCAATTGACCACAAATATCTTTCATTTAATTTAACATTAATTGCTTAGTTTTACAAAATTAATTGTTTGGGAACACAACCAGTCATTTTGGTTAGATATTCGGACTTTTGGTCCATTATTACTACTGTGTAGGGTACGCTTGCCTTAAGGCGAACATACTTTTACGCATCAAGTTTCTGGTACCGTTGCAGGGACTAGTTGCGTAGTTCTTGGATAATTGGTTTTGTGTAAATTAAGCATTTTTTTTGCTTTTCTTTTATTTCTTTTTGTTTTTAACTTTTGTTTTTTATATTAATTTTTTATTATATTTTAAAAAATTTGTTTTTTTTTTAAGATTTATTTTACTTTCCTCTACCAGTTGTGTTTTAATCCTTCTTCCTGTGTTCATAGTATATGCTAATTAGATCTTAGAGGCTAGAACTCTTGAACAAACTTGATAAGTTCATAGTTTTTGTCCCATGAAACTAGTGGCTAGGCTTGAGCTATTTTAATATGTGACCTTTTGCATTATTGATAAATCCGTATTTGACTAATTTTGATGTGAGTTTTATTGCAATATTCATGTATTTTGATATATATATTTTACCTGGGAAAACTCACAATTTGGTATAAGTTCGTGAAAGACAAGTGCTTAAGAGGCTTCAAGTGAAAAATAGCTAAAAATCATGAATTTTTAAGAGCTAATCAGAAGACCATAGTCAAGGTAATTTTGTACAATCACAATAATTTTGTACATTGTGATAATTTTGAACAGTCGCGGTAATTTTGTACATTGTGGTAATTTTGAATGGTCACGGTAATTTTGTACATCCATAGTTTGTTTGTGTCACCTGTCACTTAAAGATTACAAGGATCATCAGATTTAGAATCTTAATTGATAAGATTAAGATATAATATTCTTTAATTAAGGAAAGATAGAAGGAGGACTTTCATAGAATATTATAAATACAAAATGAAGCCTTTCTTTTTTGTGTCTTTTGTGCTATTTACGTTCTTGAGAGTTTTGAGAGAGAAGAGGGTCTGAGGGACTCTCATAGGCAGAGATCACAACTAGGATAGATTTTGGCCAAGTCTCATTCTCTTTTGGTATGTTTATCATTTTTTACGGTATAACAAAAATATTTATTATGTTCCATAACTAAATTTTTAAGAATTAAAAGGATTATAATGTTAAATATAAGGGATGGTTCGGTTAGGACTTTGGAATGAGAATAAAAAGGACGCGGAAGGGAAGTGAAATGTAATAATGAGTAACAACAATTCAGACATCAAAATCCAGCTCTTGTTGTCCAAGTTAGCTTGAATGTGGTCTCGAAGTGCTTGAGTCCTAACTCTTGTCATTGGTCCTTTAAAGCTCACCAAAGGAAGTGCTTCAAGCTCTCCTTCTAGACCTTTAGCTTGCCATGGACCTCCATCAAAGAGTATGACTACATCAGAATCCCAAACTAGGAAAATTAGTTGCTCATGGTCAATTTAATTCAATAAATTCCAGCACTTGTTAGAAGAAATTTAGTTTCCATCTATTTTAATCGATTACCTTGGCTGTAATCGATTACTAGCATTTCAGTTTCACACAGAAACAAGACTTGTCTATTTTAATTGATTATGAGACATCTATAATCGATTACATGAGACTGAAAATTGTAAATAACTCTATTTTAATCGATTACAAGTGTGAATTAATCGATTACTTCAGCGTTGAAACTGCACTATGCATGTTGAGCAGCCAAGGGTCACTTTAGGGAAGCTTGCACTTCAAGCTTCATTTGGGCTTCATTTCAATTTGCATTTTCCTTACATTTAATTAGTGACATTTAGCTTGTGATTTTGTGGCTTTTATAAGGTGCCAAAACTGAATGTAACTAACTTTGGTTCATTAATACAATTTTGAAAATTGTTGTGAGTTTCTCTCTTGTTCTTGTGTAAGAACTTCTTGAATCTTATCAATGGTTTCTCAATGCTATTGTGGTGATTCTTCCTAGGCTTATTGGAAAGCTTTTCCATGGTGCCATCCATTGTCATCCCTAACCTCTCTTCCATCATCCATTGTTGAATTAAAAAGCTTAAAAACAACCCCAAATTCTTGTGAAAGTGCAGAAGTTAGAGTTCTTGAGGTTTGCTTGAAGATTAGGTTTCATTGTAGGGTAGATTTGGGAAACTTAATGTCTAATGGCTTTAGACATTAAATCACTCTTGTACCCCCTTTATGGTTCTAATGAAACCCTCGATGTTTTCCCGTCAATTAAATATCTTTTTTATTCTTTATTGTTAATTTGGAATTGATCACTTTGAATCTTAATCTATTGCATGACGATAACCATCTGTGTGTAATTAATTGACCTAGGAAGAAATTGCTTCTATGTAACTTGCATGATCAACCTAGTTATGAGAAATTTTGGTAGATTAATTAATTAATTACCCTTTGTTTTGAACTTGATCCTTTGACCTAATACGATATTTCTATGATCAATTGAGTATTGATTAGGGTAAAGAGCATTATTAAACCATGACCAAAGGTTAATAATTGAATTTGAGAATATCGATAAGTATTAATATTTGAGGTTTTTTTAGAATTAGAATTGAGTAAAATTGGGATAAGTGTGAAATCACAATCCTAGGCTATTTATTTTAACTATTTTCACATCAATTATTCTATCTTTGATTCTTATTTACTAAATTGAGCAATTGACCACAACTATATTTTCTTTAATTTAACTTTAATGGCTTAGTTTTACAAAATTAATTGTTTGAAAATATAATTGGTCTTTTGGGTTCAATATCTGAACTTTTAGTCTACTGTTACTACTGCATAAGACACGTTTTCCCCAGTGCAAACATATTCTTATGCAACAATTATTTTGATTCATTGTGATGTTATTTTTAAATTCCCTTAGTTGTGAAATTTTGTTTTCAAAAACCCTAACATAAAAAATGGATTTTTTCTTTAACTTGTAGCTTGGTAAAATGGATTTTTCTTGAGGGAGGAACATTAACATAATATATCTGTATTTTTCTTTGAGCTTAGCCACAAATATGTGAGTTTTGGTCTAGTAGCTCTTTCAATGTGTAGAAATTAATCCATTCAATGACATTATTCTATTCTCTATCCTAAAATGCATATCCTTGGTTGACTTGTGACTTTTATGAAATGTTGAGGCTTGTGTAAGCATTTTCTGAAATCAAAATATTGATACATCTTCCCCTAATTGCCCAATTTGAGCTTTTATTGAATATTCTTTGTCACCCTATTTTGTATTTTCTAGTATATCTTTTGTGTTTAATGACTCAAAGGATAGAGGAATGGATAATGATGTTAAAGGTTGTACATATATATGTGAAAGCTCAATGAATCTCAACTTCTTCTCCCATGAATAAAGAAAGAAGGTTCAAAGACCTTTGAAAAAAATAGAAAAAAATAAAAAATTAAAAGAGAAGAAGTAAAAATTGAAAGAAAATCATGGTGAATGTGAAAAGAAAGGTAATGGTTCCCTTGGATTTTAAGTCAATACTTTGTGAATTGTTTAAAGCCTTTTGTGCCTATTTCCTTTAGTATCTACCTTGCGTTATGAGTCTGACCCCATTACAACCTGAATTGCCTTACTTATTTGGAGTTGTTGAAAGTTTGTTCAAGTTGAGTTGATTGAAGAACAGTTTTATGAATGTGTCCATTGAATTGTGATTTAAGTGTATATCTGAATACTTGGAAACATTGAGAGGTGGTGAGATGAGTGAACTAAAGCTCTTTGAGAATTATATGCACATAAAAGCCTAATGGATTCCTTGTAAAGTTCTTTTGTACCTTTGTTGCATGTTATTGGTTTTTGTTAATGAATAAAGGGGGGTTTGTGCATAAGTTATGACTAGGGAGAATTGTTTTCAATTTAGAATCAGAATAATTGCTTGAGGGCAAGCAATGCTCAAGTGTGGGGAGGTTGATAAATCCAGATTGGACTGTATTTTGATGTGAGTTTTCATGTCATATTAATGCATTTTGATATATTTTATTTGTCAAAACTCACAGTTTGGTGTAAGTTTGGGAAAGACAGGTGCTTAAGAGGTTTCATGTGAAAAAAAGCTAAATATCATGAATTTTTGGAGCTAATCAAAAGACCATGACCATAGTAATTTTGTACACATTCGGTAATTTTGTACGTGCGTAGTAATTTTCTATGTATATGGTATGTTTGTGTCACCTGTCACTTAAAGATTGCAAGAATCACCTGCCAAATTAAAATTCTAATTGATAATATTCTTTAATTAAGGAAAGATAGAAGGATAAAATCCACAAAATATTATAAATAAGCAATGAGACCTATTTTTATGTCTTTTGTTTTATTTACATTCTTGACAATTTTGAGAGAGAAGAGGGTCACGTGGGAGTCTCTTAGCTGGGGAGGAGCCCAAAGATCACAACTGGGACGAATTCTGGCCAAGTCTCATTCTCTTTTGGTGTTTGTGTTCTTTATTTGGATTTTTAGTTTTGACATGACCATGAGTGGCTAGTCTCCCTAATTCGGGATGTGATGTTGCCATACTCTTGTACTCCTTTTCTAATTTTAATGAAGCCCTTGATGTATTCCAGACAATTAGTTCCCTTCTTTATTCTTTATTGTTAATTTGGAATTGATCACTTCGAATCTTAATCTATTGCATGACGGTGATGAAAATAATAGGAATACCCATAATAATTAAGAGGGGGTGAATTGGTTAAAACTTGGTCTTTTAAAAATATATTTATCAAATTAAAGTTAAGGGATCTTTATCACTTTTAAAACCAAGAATGCTTTTATTTAATCAACTTACTCAGCTCAAGAAACCAATAGCTCAAAACAGAACTTGTTGGGTAATGATAATGAAACCAAGAACAACTGAACAAGATGACTTGTAGAGATAGAGATAAAGAAAATCAACACAAGCAATTTATACTGGTTCACTTCACAACAGAAGCTACATCCAGTTTCTTCTAATCAACACTAGATTAGAGTTCCACTATTATAAATTTCTGTTCTTAAAAGCTTTACAACAACCTCTCTTTATCAACACTAGATAAAGAATAGAAATCTAAAACCCTATTAGACTTCTAAGGAACAAGAACCAGAGAACACTACTCTGTTCTTTCCTAGAGAACATTACTCTAGCCAAAGCTTCAAGAACCCATATACAATAGCATCAAATAACAGAAATTACAAAAGTGAAATTACAAACACAGATAATGGAGAGAGACAATATGATGATCCAATGAATATGAATGCATATGAATTACCAATTAAGGTTGAACAATAGAAAACAGAATTTCAGAACATGCTCTTCATTAAACTCTTGAAGTTTCTTGCCCAAAAATCATTCAATAGCTCATGATGATTAAAGAGTGGGACAAGAAGTTAGTAAACCCAGAAAATCACTTTCAAACTCTTAGAAGGCTTGTGTATATTCAGAAAATACGAAGTGTTCAAGTTAGAAATCAAGCCAAGCCTTCCTTCTTTTTATAACAGAATTTTGTAACAACCTGTAATCGATTACACACGTCCAATAATTGATTAAAACACATATGTAATCGATTAAATTATTACTTAATCGATTAAAGTGTTCAAGGCACATTCTGGTTTTCAATAACGAACAAAATAATCGATTAAACCGAGTTGTAATTGATTAAGTTAGAAAAGTCTTATTTCAGAAAATAGCCTGTGTAATCGATTACGAATAATGGTAATCGATTAAGGCAGCAAAGTAGGCTTTTTTAGATAGCCTATGTAATCGATTACGAATAATGATAATCGATTATCACAAGAAGACACAAAATACATTTTACTCTATGTAATCAATTACAAGGAATGTGTAATCGATTAAAACATTTACCAAAGCTTTCCAGTTTCAAATACGAGCTAAATAATCGATTAATCCGATGTGTAATCGATTAAAATGTTCATTAAAGTTTTTCCAGTTTTAAACATGAACTGAATAATCGATTAAAATGCTATGTAATCAATTAAAAGAGTAAAATTATATTTTTTCAAAAACATTACTCAATTAAATCGTTTTTCAAATAGTAAGTAACTTTGATATTTTTATGAAAATCATTTAAGCATGTTAATGAATATGTGAATGCAATGCAAGGATCAAAAGATTGTCTTCTCCTACACTTCATTTGAATTACAATCTTCAATGCATGTGAAAAGTTCAAAACAATCTTCTAAATCATAGGCTTCATTCTTCAAGTTGCTCCCCCTATATCCAACAGGTGATCATCTGTGTGTAATTGATTTACCTAGGAAGATATTGCTTCTACGTAATTTGCTTGATCAAAATATTAAGTAATTAATAACCCTTGTTTTGAAATTAATCATTTGACCTAATACGATATTTCTATGATCAATTGAGTATTGATTAGGGCAAAAAGTGTTATTAAACCATGACCAAAGGTTAATAATTGAATTTAGGAATACTGATAATTAACAATATATGGGGTTTTCTTAGAACTAGAATTGGGGAAATTGGAGTAAGTGTGAAATCACAATCCTAGCTTGCTTATTATAATTTTTTTCACATCAACTCTTCTATCTTTGATTCTTGTTTACTAAATTAAGCAATTGACCACAACTATCTTTCATTTATACGATTGCTCAATCGTATAAAATGTATCATGCCTTATGTATCTTTGATTCTTATCCACAACACTTTTTCCTTACAAACTAGTTTCATCAAAGGAAGAAGTGTTGTGGATAACTATATTATTATTCAAGAGTTTGTTAATTTCCTGGAGCACAACAATAGTAAGCCTGGCTATATGATCTTGAAGCTCAACCTTCAAAAGACTTTTGATCGTATTGAACAGGACTTCACCATTAATACCCTCCAAAAGCTTGGTCTCCCTGCTTGGATGATTTATGTGATCTCTTACTGCATCAATTCAACTAACACTTCCATCTACTGGAATGGATTCCCAACTTATTCATTTAAACCTTCTAGGGGTCTTTGGTAAGGAGATCCTTTCTCCACTCTCCTTTTTGTGCTATGTTTGGAGAGACTGGCTCATATGATTTAGGATTATATTGATAATGTTTATTCGAAACCTTTCATGTTTAAAAGTGAGGGAGCTGCTCAAGTGTCTCTCACCTTTTCTTTGCGAATGATATCATCTTGGTGGCCAAAGCTTCCTTGTAGCAAGATGCAGAAATGGACCATATCCTCAATCTTTTTTGTAAGGTCTCTGGTCAGAAAGTTATTATGCATAAGTCACCAATCTTCTTCTCCAAAGGAGCCTCCCCAAATTTTATGGATCTCATAAGTAACTATCTGAATTCCACAGATGACATCAACTTCTATCTAGGGTTTTTGGTCCTTTATAAAAGAAAAATTTGCTTACATTTGCTCATTCAATTGATAAAGTAATGAATAAGCTCTCAAGCTAGAAAGGTAGAACCCTATCTATGGCAGGGTGCATCACTCTGGCCCAATCTTATCTGATGAACCTTCCTTCTTACTGCATTGAAGCCACCATCCTTCTTGCCTTTATTTGTAATGAAATTGAGAAGCTTTGCATAGATTTCATTTGGGGTATTGATGTCAATAGTAGGAAAGTTCATCTGATCTCTTATGATACTATTTATTAGCCCAAGAAGCATAAGGGTCTAGGCTTAGGAAATATCAATATCCTTAACCATGCTTATTTCCTTAAGCTTGGTTAGACTTTGGTTTATGATCAAAGTACTTTATGGAAAATAATCCTGTGTGTCGAGTATTAGTGCAGGTTGCTAACGTTCCCCTTATTAGGAATGCTTTCTAATCCTCCTATATTTGGAAAGGTTTGGTTAAGAATTGGCACCATGTGACTTCCAACTTAGCTTGGTCCATAAACAATGGGCACTCCATCCATTTCTGGCTAAACAGTTGGATCCCTAGGGTAAATTCTCTTTAAAGTATGATTGAAGTGCCATCCCTGGTCATGAAGCAAATTTCCTTCTCTCAACTTACACTTCTCAGGAGGCTTGGTGGTGGGATGTTCTCAACATCCTTTTACGTCCCTCTCTTTGCTCCTTCATTGCTTTTATTCTTCCCCAAAAAGGGTCCTGATGATATCCCTATCTGGAAGAGTTTGGAAGATGGTCTCTTCTTCATAAAAGAGGCCTACACCTATCTTGCAAGGCCCCTTGGTACATTTCCCTTGAACCTGTTCACCTTTGCTTGGAATTGGAAAGGCACTCATCGCATTAGGGTGCTCCTCTAGAAACTCATTCATGGTTGTCTCGCCACAAATGATCTTAGGAAACTTAAATGCATGATTGATGATAATTGCTAAGCATACGTAAAGCTACATGTAAATTACTTAGCAATTATCTTGTCTTTTCCTCTTTTAATGCTTCCTTTTGTAATTAAAATATAGGAATTAGCTTTCTCTGAGCTTTTATCTAGTAAATGCTAAGCTTAATTGATTCATGAGGTGTTGGTTGTGTTTTGGTAGAAATTTCACTGCAAAGAAATGAAAGGAGAATTAAGGGTATGAAGCTGCTCGCTTAGCGCGACATGCCCGCTTAGCACGACCAGCTCGCTTAGCGTGCAGTCACTTATCCAACTGGACAATGAAGGCACGCTCAGCATGACCTTTCTGCACTCAGTGCGGACCACGACTTTGGGCTGTTGTTAAAAGAGAAATTAGGGCATGAAATGGGGGATCTGGACTTTTAGGAGTCCAGAGGCAGAGCTAGAGCACGAGAGAAGGGAGAAATCCCACTCATTTGGGGATCTCTTCATCCATTTCCTTTGGTTCCCTTCCATTCTTCTTGCTTTCCTTCTTATTTGTAAGTCTTCTCATGGAATGGGAGGCTAACCCATCCATTGTTGGGGTTCCAACAACCAAACATTCTTGATGTAATGACTCTAACTATCTATTTAATGTTATGCCTTTATCAGTGTTGTTTTTCTGAACTTTATTCATGTTTGTGGTTTTCCCCCATATGCATGCTTTGTTATAGGGTTTTAATGCATTGGCAAATGGTTATCTCCTTAGAACTGAAAAACGCTTCTAAATTATATCACTTATAGGGATAGAGTGGTGTTGTTTTGCCTAGGTTATAGTAATCACTTTTACGTTTCCGTATTAGGATTAGAAAATATCAAACTTAATTCGTGTTCGCTTAAAATTAGAAATATATTAACTCTTAGTACAAGCAAAGTCCCTGTGGAATTCGACACTCGGACTTACCGTTTATTTATTACTTGGACAATCCGGTACGCTTGCCGACCGTTTAACAATTGACTCAGACATACACTCTAAATTAGTCATCTAAGTGCTCAGAGATTACGAAGACAACAGGGAGTTTTGAACACATTATGTAGACCAAAACAATTGGGCTAACTTTTTCAGCCTTAGCATCACGGACTGGCTTCAATTTAACCTGCAAGATAAAAGCAATCCTCTATATGTAACGACTTAATTTATTTCTAGATAATTTTTTATTATTGTTTATTATGAAGCAACATATAGAAGTAAAAGTTTAGAATTCGTTTAATTATATAGGTGGTAAACTTATCTTATTAAACACATGCTAATTGTTGTTACTTTACATATCATTACAAGTCACACAGTCCGTCGTACATAACCATAATATTTTACATTAAAACATATAAATACTACAAACACTTTCATCATCCATTTCCTAGAGCAATTCTTTATCTTTGTACCCCCACTAGTCCAAGGTGTCAAGGAAATTGACCATTGTTGACATCTAGAGAAAAAAATGAAACAAATCTAGTGAGCAAAAAATTTTCTCAGTAGGCAAAACTAAACCACCAACACGTTAGTAATGCATCAATATATTCAAATGAATCCATAAAATAAATAATTATGAAAACATGTATGCATGAAATGAATTTTTCAGGGTGCACATGGCCTCTACGTATTGTATTGTATGTAGCTACACCTCATACTGGATGTAGAAATGTTGCGGTCGTCTTACGCTAGTCATGCATATCATTCCATGTAGTTGCACCTGATCTCTACATCTTGTACTAGATGTAGTATCAAATAATGTTTCACAAATCTTGTACTGGACTCGGAAACATGAATCAACTTATTATCAAATCCATCATTTTCATAAATAATAAAATCCATGAGCAAATACATACAACCTCATGGAAAATATTTTCATCAAAACATCATACGTACCAAAAGTGTGGTTAAACTACTATACCGTATTCAAGCAAATTCATACCAACTTAGGCATGACAATTGAATATCCTCAAACTAAAGAAAAATCATGTTAGAATTCTAACTAATAAACCACAATACATCTTTCAAACAATTTCTAATTCCTTTAAATCTTCACAAGAAAAGATTATAACTTAGCATGCATGTTAATCTCCTTTCACCTACCACCTTACTACCTAATCCTTAAAATTGAATCACTCAAATATTTGAACCATTTATCTACATACTATTCAAACCCTACTTCTAAAAATTAATTCAAAATAGTCTCCTAATAAATATATGAACAAACAGCCCAAATGTCATCAAAATCACTTCCAAAGATCATCAAATGTAATTCCAAACATCACAAATATTTCAACATATAAATTATCACCTATCCTATGGTTAAAATTAACATTTTCACATCATAAAATAGCCTTCAATGATATGAAAGTAAAGCCTAAATATTAACCATAAATCTGTACATTTAAACATATAGATTAGTCCAAATAAAGTTTTAACTAGAGATTGAAGCCTAGCCTATCTCAAGAGAATTTGGTTTTTAAATGGAATGGATTAAGGGGGCTGTCTCCCTTGGAAATCCTCTAAAGAGTGAAGTCTTGAAAGAAGAATTTTTTATGGGTAAGGTGGTAGAAAAGAAGTCACGGTTAAGAGCAAGCCAAGGAGGTAGGAAGTGAAAAGTTTGGTGCAAGGAGCAAGTAGCCATGGGATAGGTTTTAGGGGCTAGAAACTTTCGATCAGAAATTTTGGAACATCAAAGCTATTTATACTATTTTAATTGGTTAAGTTTTAATTAATTTAGTTGGATTATAACTGATTTAGAATTTAGTTTAGTTATAAATTAACTAGGTAATCATTACCTTAGAAGATATTAATACTTAAACCTTATCTTGACTTGATTTTCTTGCTTAAGATTCCATTTAATCATTGACTTGGGGGCAGTTGGCCTTCTACGTGGAATTGGCTGGGCAAAAGGGATGCATTTGCTTGGCTTAAGTGATTACACATGAACACAAAGCCTTATTTAATCTTTTCACTTCAGCCAGCAAATTTTTTACAACAGCCCACACTTCAAGCTTTACTTCTAGCTTATTGTTTTGGTGCAAGATTTGCCTTATTAGAGGACTCTTGTGCACTTGGAATGGTCTTGGCATGAGGCAACGTTTGATTTATCAAATTTTTGGCTGATGATTTTATTCCTTGGGCCAAAATTCCAAGAGTTACAAGTTGTGCCCAATCCAAATTGTCCAAAAAGCTAGAAACACTTAACCAGATGAGGTTCGTTCATTGTTTATTCTGTACCAATCTATTAGCCCATAAATTCTCATCTTTTAGTATGTTAAACTATACTTCCTAAGATTTCTAACAAGGTATCACATGCCTTGTTTGGAGTTATAAAACTCTAGCTATAACATTTTTAAAACTATTCCAAAGTTGTCAGCAAGCTGAAAATTTCCACACTGACATCTCTTATTGTTTTAGTGACTTCAAGCAGTACACAAACTATATTTATCTGAAATTTTTATATGTTATAGTAGACATCTAGATATTTAATTCCATATATCATAAACCTAATATGAATAAGAAATGAGAGAGAAATAAATTTTCAATTTAGGTGGCAGTAATGGACAGTTTTGGGCAGCTTATATTCAAATAAATTCTATCTTATTCTTCTTGTATCCAACTACCATCACACTTCCATAATTCAATCATAAATATAAACTCAATATATAATTTTTAGGATGTTACATTGATTGAGCATTTTTGTTTAATATTTTTCTATTCTTCTTAGCTTATTTGACTTATCTTGGACTTTTATTTTCTCATTCTAATTCAGTTTCTGTCTTAGGCAAACAACTGGGCTTAATTGCTAATTGTTGCCTATATTCGGATTTTATGCTCACTAGACCTATCTTCCTTGTACAGAACCTAGAGAGCTCTACAGAACTCCAAATGGCACATATGAGTAGTCAATGGAAAGATAAGGAAAAAATCTATAATTTTGTCAGAGATAAGTCAAGGCCAATTCTATCATTTTGAGGATCATTTTAGGTTTGGAAGTCAGAACATTTGTACTTGAATTTTGGGCTGCAAGTTGCATTTTTAGTGGTGTAATTAGCATAATTAATTAGATTAGATGAGCCTACTCATGACCCATCCTTTCCTACTGACTTAGTCACTATATGCTAGTGTAATTAGGGAGTGAATTATTACACTACATTTTAGCAAAAACATACTTTGTATTTTCTTTTTTTAGTTTTCAGAATTAAAACCTTTTCTCTCATTGTTCTTCATTATTCTTCATTTTCTTCTTCATTTTCATTTATGTTCCTCCATTTTCATGCACTATTTTCGCGGGTCTTCCATTGATGATGATCATGGAAGGCTAAATAATCAATCAATCCAAGGATCCAGTCCAAGCAAGGAGAATTTGAGTTCTTGTCTGGTATTTAAATTTCTGTGTGAATGTTCACTTTCTTCTTCAATCCTCTATTCAGTTTTCATGATTATGAATGTGTTTAGGATTGAAAACAGATTAGGTTATGGATTCATTTCCTAATTTTTAATTTTAATCACAAATTATTTGGATGATATTTCAATTAGGTTTATGGTATCAATTAATTTAGGGGTTAATTCGATTGAACTGCTTATTATGAAATTGAATGAACTTTCATAACAGAATCATTATCTGAGAACTATGATAATTCACATTGCTTGGTTTGGTGAATTGGATTGATGTTATTTAAACTGTTTTACAATACCTCTTATCAATTCTAATAGTTTCTGCATTTTTCTTTAATTGTAGTTTGTGTTTTCGCAATTTTTACTCATTGCATGCAAACTGTTCGACAAAAATCCCCTATTGTTTATTAGTGAATTGAAGTTGGAATCAAATTGATCGTGTCTCTGAGTCGACCTAGGTTAATCTATGCTATAGAATTAGCATAGTTTAATTGTTTTGAAGCGATACGACATCGGTTATCATACATTTCACCCCTTCTAAAAGGAAAATTTTGCCCTCAAAATTTGTAAATACCAGTAAACAGTTTAGGGTACTTCTTCTTCATATCTGATTCTAACTCCCAGGTATATTCTTCCAAATGTCCTTATCCCCATGCTACTTTTACCAATGATACAAACTTATTTCTTAATTGCTTTATTTCTCTATCCAAAATTCTTGTCAGGGGCAAGCTCATAGTTAAATTATGTTTTAACCGTATTGATTCAGACTCTAAAACATGACTCGGGTCAGAAATATATTTACGGAGTTGAGAGACATGAAAAACATTATGAAGATTGGAGAGATTTGGTGGTAAGGCTATTTGATAAGCTATTGTACCTATTTTCAAAATTTGGAAAAGACCAATAAAACGAGGACTTAACTTTTTGACCTTCATTGCTCGTCTTATTCCTGTAATTGGAATAACTTTAAGGAAAACATGTTCTCCTTCTTGAAATTCTAGAGGTTTTCTTCTTTTATCAGCATAATGTTTTTGCTTATTTTGAGCTATTACAAATTTCTCTGTAATCTTCTTGGTTTGCTCTGTGGTTTGAGTTACTAGGTCTGGACCCAAGAGACTTGTTTCCCCAGATTCATACCAATATAAAGGAGACTGACATTTCCTACCATACAGAGCTTCAAATGGAGTCATTCCTATGCTAGTATGATAACTATTATTATAGGCAAACTATGCTAATGACAAATATTTCTCCCAAGAACCCTGTTGGTCTATTGCACAAGCTCTCAACATGTCTTCTAGGGTTTGTATGGTTCTTTCTATTTGTCCATCTGTTTGGGGATGATAAGCAATACTTAAGCATAACTTGGTTCCAAATGCTTTTTGTAATGCTCCCTAAAACCTAGAAGTAAAATGGGGGTCGCTATCAGAAATCAAAGTGGAAGGTACACCATGCAATCTAATTATTTCTTGTATATACAATTGAGCTAATCTCTCTAATGAATAAGAAATCTTAATAGGTATAAAATGAGATGACTTATTAAGTCTATCTACAATGACCCAAATTGAGTCGTGACCAGAAATAGTCCTAAGTAATCCTACCACAAAATCCATAGATACACTCTCCCACTTCCACTGAGGAATTGCTAAAGGTTGCAAAGTACTAGAAGGTTTCTAATGTTCTATTTTTACCTTTTGACATACTAAGCATTTTCCTACAAACTATGTTATATCCTTTTTCATGCCAGGCCACCAAAATATTCTCTTCAAATCTTGATTCATCTTAGTAACTCCAGGATGCATTGTGAAATTACTTTTGTGGGCTTCACTCAAAATTTTCTCTCTTAATTCATCACTCTTGGGTACACATATTCTCCTTTGATAAGTCCATAGTCCATCATTATTTACATCAAAATCCTACAATTTTCCCTCTTGGACTTGAGTGAAAATTTGTTGAAAATCTGAATCTCTCTGCTGTTCTAACCTAATGTGATCTTTGAAATCACTAGTGATTTGTATTTGACTCAAAATGATGCTTTTAGAATTAACAGAGAATCCCAAATTAAGATTTTTGAAATTTTCTATTAATTCTATTTCCTTGATCATCATTCTAGATACATCTAGAGATTTCCTACTTAAAGCATCAACTACTACATTTGCCTTTCCTGGATGATATTTTAACTCAAAGTCATAATCCTTAAGAAATTCAACCCATCTTCTCTGTCTCATATTCAATTCTTTTTGATCAAAAAGATACTTGAGACTCTTATGATTTGAAAAGACTTCAAATCTTACTCCATATAAATAATGCCTCCAGATCTTTAAGGCAAAAACTACTGCTTCTAATTCTAGATCATGGGTTAGGTAATTAACTTCATAGGGTCTCAACTGTCTAGATGCATATGCTACCACATTCCCATTTTGCGTCAACACATAACCTAGACCTTTCTTTGAAGCGTCACAATACACTTCAAATGCACCATGAGGATCTGGAAATACTAACACTTGAGTACTAGTCAATCTTCTTCTTAATTCTAGAAAACTCTTCTCACATTCTGGTGACCATTCAAAAGGCACATTTTTCCTAGTCAAGCTAGTCAGAGGTAAATCTATTTGTGAAAATCCTTTAATAAACATTCTATAATAACCAGCTAATCTTAGAAAACTTCTAATCTCAGTTACTGTGGTTGATCTCTCCCAATTCATGACTGTCTCAATCTTACTAGGTCAACTAAAAATTCCTTTTTTGGAGACAACATGACCTAAAAATTTCACTTCCTTGACCCAAAATTCACACTTAGATAATTTAGCATACAACTTCTTTTCTCTAAGTGTCTGCAATACTATTCTAAGATGTTCTTTATGCTCTCTATCTGACTTTGAATAAACAAGTATATCATCTATAAAGAATACTACAAACTTATCTATATAAGATTTAAATAATCTATTCATGTAATCCATAAAAACTGTTGGAGCATTAGTTAATCCAAAAGACATCACTAAATACTCATAATGCATATATCTAGTCCTAAATGCAGTTTTAGGAATATCTTCATTCTTAACTCTAATATGATGGTATCCTGACCTAAGATCAATCTTAGAAAATATTGTGGCTCCTCTCAGCTGGTCCATAAGATCATCTATCATAGGCAATGGATATTTATTTTTAATGGTTATCTTATTAAGCTGCCTATAGTCTACACAAAGCCTCATTCCCCATGTTTCTTTTTCACTAACAAAACAGGAGCTCCCCAGGGTGAAACACTAGGTCTAATAAATTTCTTCTCCAACAACTCATCTAGTTGCTTTTTCAATTCTTCCAACTCTAAAGGGGACGTCCTATAAGGTGCCATGGATATGGGTCCAGATCCAGGAATTAGTAATAGAAAATTGTATTTCCTTTTCTGGAGGTATCCCTGGTATTTTCTAATAACCTAAAATTATTCTAGATATTATATTTTTATTAGGGTTAAATTTTTAAGAATCATTAGATAATTTTTATTACTATTTTATTTTTACTGAACGGATCCTAGTATAAGTTCTAAAACATATAAATTATAGAAGTTATAGAAGTTTGTAAACTGATATATATATATATATATATAATACGTAGCCACAATCCTTGTACAAGATTCATTCTCAACGAAACATAAAGATACTACAACACTTTCATAATTCATTCCTTAGAGATAATTCTTTATCTTTGTACCGCCATCAGTCCAAGGCGTCAATGAAATTGACCATTGTTGCCATCTATAAAAAAAAATAAAACAAATCTAGTGAGAAATAAAATTTCTCAGTAGGCAAAACTAAACCACCAAAACACATTAGTACGTTAGTAAATCATCATAAAATAATTATGCAAACTATATGAATGCATGGAATAAATTTTCCCAGGTGCACATGGCCTCTACATATCGTACAGTATGTAGCTACACCTCGTACTGGGTGTAGACGCTGCGATCGTCTTACTCAAACATGCATGATTTATGTCATATATTTGCACCTGGTCACTACATATCGTATGGTATGTAGTATTAGATTCTGTTTCACAAAATTTCGTACTGGACTTGGAAACATGAATCAACCTATCATCACATCAACATCCATCCATAATAAAATCCATTAGCAAAACACATACCACCTTATGGAAAAATGTTGTTATCACAACATCATACGTACCACAAGTATGGTTAAACAACCATACCTTATTTAAATAAGATCATTACCACTTAGGCATGACCTTTGAATATCCTCAAGCTACAGAAAAACCGTGTTAGTAATCTAACTAATAATCCACAATATACCTTTCAAATAATTTCTAACACCTTTAAGCTTTCACAAGAAAATTTATAACCTAACATGCATTTTAATCTCCTTTCACCTATAACCTTACTACTTCATCCTCAAAATTTAATCACTCAGGTATTTGAATCATTTAACTACATACCATTCAACCTCTACTTCTAGAAATTAATTCAAAATAATTCCATAATAAAAATATACACAAACAGCCAAAATATCATCAAAATCACCTTCCAAGATCATCAAATGGGTTTCCATACATCCATAATATTTCAGCCTATATATCATCACCTTATCCTATGGTTAAAATCAACATTTTATCATCATAAAATAACCTTAAAATGACATGAATTTCAAGTCTAAATGATAGCCATAAATCTGCCTAATTAAGCATATAAATTAATCCAAACAAATGCTTAACTAGAGATTGAAGCCTAGCCTACCTCAAATGAATTTGGATTTGAAATTGATTAAGTGGTTGCTTCTCTTGGAAATCCTCTAAGAAATGAAGCCTTGAAAGAAGAATTTGATTGATGGATGAGGTGGTAGAAGAGGTCACAGTTTGTGGAAAGCAAATAGAAAGCAAGAAAATGAAACCAAGGTACAAGGAAAATGGAAATTGGCTTTGGCTTTGGATGCTAGATCCTACGTAAAAAAATTTTCACAGCCCTAGCTATTTATAGTAATTTAATTAGTTGAGTTTTAAGTGGTTCTAGTTAGATTAGAACTGAATTAGGAATTGGTTTGGTTACAACTTAACTAAATCATCATTACTTTGAAAGATATTTTGCTTAAACCTTATCTTGACTTTGATTCTTTTGGTCAAGATTCTTTCAATTATGGAATTTGGGGGCAGCTGGCCTCCCGGCCTCCCTACGTGGACTTGGCTGAAATTATCTCATGCTCTTAAGTTAAGTAGCTGCCACATGGTTAGTTCCAAAGAGTGTTCAAGAATCTTGGACAACTTGTCTTATTCATTGACTTCACATTGACTTTGGGTTTACCAAATTTTCTTTCTATTAGATCACCTAGTCAAGCTTATTCCATGGATATGGCACATGAATACACTTCTAAATAGTCCCAATTTGAGCTGAATATTTGATTCCTTGGGCCAAAATTCCAAGAGTTACAAGTTTTACTCAATCCAAATTGTCTAAAGGGTTATAAGCACTTCAAACAGATAGGGTTCACTCATTATTTATTCTGTACCAATTCACTAATCCAAAAATTCTAATTTCCTAGTATGTTAAACTAGACTTCCTAAGCTTTCCAACAAGGTATCACATGCATTATTTGGAGTTATAAAACTCTGGCTATAACATTTTTAATCTAGACTTCAAATCTGCCTGCAAGCTGAGAAATTCCATACTGACATCTCTTAATGTTTTAATTACTGCAAGCAGTACACAAACTAGATTTATCTGAAATTTTTATATGTTGTAGTAGGCATCTAGATATTTAATTCCATATATTATACACTAAATTTGGATAAGAATTGAGAGAGAAATAAATTTCTTAATTCGGGTGGCAGAAACTGTTTTTGAATGTGGACAACTTTCAATGGTTTGTTTTAAAACAAATTTTTATCCTATTATTTTCGTATTCAAGTATTATCACACTTTCACAATTCAATCATAAATATGAATTAATTTTGAGGATGTTACATATCTCATCCGGAAATACATCTGAATATTCTCTTATTATGGGTATATTAGAGAGTTCATTAGTTGTCTCAGTTACATTAGCTGATAAAAGCACATACACTTGAATTTCATTCTTACTGGAATAGGAAACAATGGAGTTCAAGTACAAACACTAGGTTTGACTGTTTTCTGAAGGTAAAATGATGGTTTTATTTGAACAATCCATCAATACATGGTTAGCTGCAAGCCAATCCATACCTAAAATTAAACTAAATCCAGTCAAAGGAAGATAAATCAAATTTGCAAAAAAAGATCTATGATTAATCTGATAATCACAATTAAGACAGATTTGACTAGTAGTAATAGGTTTACCATTAGGGGTGGAAACTAAAATACATAAGGCAATTGAGATAAAGGTAACCTTAACTGTATAGCAGTGTCATAAGAAATGAAAGAGTGAGTAGCACCTGAATCATATAATACAGTTAAAATTGTATCTTTAATTCTGCACTTACCCTCAATGAGATTTTCAGATTAAGATGCCTTTGCTGCATTCATGGTAAAAACCCTTCCAGTCTATTGAGTACGTTTGGTGTCTTGGGGCCTTTCATTTCTGCAATTGCTAGCATACTGTCCCATCTTTCCACATCTGTAACATTGAACATTCCTGTGATAGTGCTGTCCTAGGTGTCCTGTCTTTCCACACTGGGAACAGGTGAGTTGAGCTATAGGGCATGGCCTATCTCCATGGATTTTGTGACATTTGTCACACTCCCTGCCTGAACTTTGCCCTATCTGAAATTTTCTCTGATGAAACTTATTCTCAAATTTAAAAGGCTGGGGTTCTAATTTCTTCCTAAAATTATTACTTGACTCTCTTTTCTCAACAAATCTTCTTTTAAACTCTTCTGTTATTCTACACTTATTTATTAAAACACCAAACTCCCTAATTTCTAGGGGTCCCACTACTTCCAACATATCTTCCCTCAATCTCCTTTCAAACTTCATGCACTTCTAGTGCTCATCAGGGTTATACTGATAGGTAGAGGATAATTTAATTAATTCTACAAATTTAGCAATAAATTCATACACACTACTGTTACCTTATTGAAGCCTAAGAAATTCAAGCTCCTTAGCATTGGGAAAATATTTCCCATAGAATGCTGTTTTGAACACCTCCCATGAGATCTCTACTTCACTACTGCCAAAATTTGCTTGTGACTGTTCCACCAATACTTAACATCAGATTGTAACATATATGTAGCATAAGTTACTTTCTGTTGGTCAGAACAATCTAATACAGTAAATATCTTTTCTATTTCTCTAACCCATTCTTCAACCATATCTGGATTAAAGGTTCCCTTAAATACTGGTGGATTAGATTTTCTAAACTCAGCAAACTTATGATATTCTAAATCATCCACTTGCCTCCTATTATTATCTTGACTAGAATTATTGTTACTACCATGATTATTATTATTATTATTATTATTATTATTATTATTATTATTGTTATGGTTCAGTTGCGCCATCATTTGAGTAGCTGTAGCAGCTTGTTGACTTCCTGCAGTCGCTTGTTCTTGCATAGCTACTAGCATTTCATGAAGAATATTTATTTCCTCACTATTGCCACCAGCTTGGGGTGCTGCTCTTCCTCTTGTTCTTCTAGTAGCCATGAATTCCTATTCAGTTTCACAATAATACTGAGGTGATCAGGCTCAATATAAAGTAAAGTGCATCAGAATTCAACAAACACAAACAATCACACATAAACAGTCACACTCGAAGTACACGGAAATGCATAGTCAATCCATTCCCTTAGGCTCTAACAAGATGAACCGCTCTGATACCAAAACTGTAACGACCTAATTTATTTCTAGATAATTTTTTATTACTGTGTATTATTAAGCAACATATAAAAGTAAAAGTAGAATTCGTTTAATTATATAGGTTGTAAACTTATCTTATTAAACACATGCTAATTGTTGTTACTTCACCTATCATTACAAGTCACACAGTCCATCGTACATAACCATAATATTTTACATTAAAACATAGAAATACTACAAACACTTTCATCATCCATTTCCTAGAGACAATTCTTTATCTTTGTATCCCCATCAATCCAAGGTGTCAAGGAAATTGACCATTATTTTCATCTAGAGAAAAAAAAATGAAACAAATCTAGTGATCAGTAGGGAAAACTAAACCACCAACACTTTAGTACGTTAGTAATGCATCAATATATTCAAATTAATCCATAAAATAAATAATTATGCAAACAACATGTATGCATGAAATGAATTTTCCAGGGTGCAAATGGCCTCTAGATATCGTACTGTATGTAGCTACATCTCGTACTGGATGTAGAAATGCTACGGCCGTTTTATGCTAGTCATGCATGTCATTCCGTGTATTTACACCTGGTCTCTACATCTTGTACTGGATGTAGTATCAGATTATGTTTCACAAATCTCGTACTAGACTCGGAAACATAAATCAACTTATTGTCGAATCCATCATTTTCATAAATAATAAAATCCATGAGCAAATACATACAACCTCATGGAAAATATTTTCATCATAATATCATACGTACCAAAAGTATGGTTTAACTACCATACCTTATTCAAGCAAAATCATACCAACTTAGGCATGACAATTGAATATCCTCAAACTACTGAAAAATCTTGTTAGAATTCTAACAAATAAACCACAATATATCTTTCAAACAATTTCTAATTCCTTTAAATCTTTACAAGAAAAGATCATAACTTAGAATGCATCTTAATTTGCTTTCACCTACCACCTTACTACCTAATCCTTAAAATTGAATCACTCAAGTATTTGAACCATTTATCTACATACCATTCAACCTTTACTTCTAAAAATTAATTCAAAACAGTCCTATAATAAATATATGAACAAACATCCCAAATGTCATCAAAATCACTTCCAAAGATCATCAAATGTAATTCCAAACATCACTAATATTTCAGCATATAAATCATCACCTATCCTATGGTTAAAATTAACATTTTCACATCATAAAATAGCCTTCAATGACATGAAAGTCCAGCCAAAATAATAACCATAAATATGCACATTTAAACATATATAGTAGTCCAAATAAATTTTTAACTAGACATTGAAGTCTAGCCTACCTCAAGAGAATTTGGTTTTGAAATGGAATGGATTAAGGGGCTGTCTCCCTTGGAAATCATCTAAAGAGTTAAGTCTTGAAAGAAGAATTTATGATGGGTAAGGTGGTAAAAAATAAGTCATGGTTAGGAGCAAGCAAAGGAGGTAAGAAGTGAAAAGTTTGGTGCGAGGAGCAAGTAGCCGTGGGATAGGTTTTGGGGGGCTAGAAACTTACGTGCATAAATTTTGGAACATCAAAGCTATTTATACTATTTTAATTGGCTAATTTTTAAGTGATTTAGTTGGATTATAACTGATTTAGAAGTTAGTTTAGTTAGAACTTAAGTAGGTAATCATTAACTTAGAAGATATTATACTTAAACCTTATCTTGACTTGATTTTCTTGGTCAAGAATCCATTTAATCATTGACTTGGGGGCAACTGGCCTTCTACGTGGAATTGGCTGGGCAAAAGGGATGCATTTTCTTGTCTTAGATGATTACACATGCACACAAAGCCTTATTTAATCTTTTCACTTCAACTAGCAAATTTTTTACAGCAGCCCACGCTTCAAGCTTTACTTCTAGCTTATTGTTTTGGTGCAAGATTTGCCTTATTGGAGGACTCTTGTGCACATGGAATAGTCTTGGCCTGAGGCAACCTTTGATTTTCAAAATTTTGGGCTCACGATTTTATTCCTTGGGCCAAAATTCCAAGAGTTACAAGTTGTGCCCAATCCAAATTGTCCAAAAAGCTAGAAACACTTAACCAGATGGGGTTCATTCATTGTTTATTCTGTACCAATCTATTAGCCCATAAATTCTCATCTTTTATTATTTTAAACTATACTTCCTAATATTTCTAATAAGGTATCACATGTCTTGTTTGGATTTATAAAACTCTAGCTATAACATTTTTAAAACTAGACTCCAAAGCTGCTAGCAAGCTGAAAATTTCCACGTTGACATCTCTTAATGTTTTAGTGACGGCAAGCAGTACACAAACTAGATTTTTCTTAAATTTTTATATGTTATAGTAGACATATAGATATTTAATTCCATATATCATAAACCTAATTTGAATAAGAAATGAGAGAGAAATAATTTTTTTAAATTCGGGTGGTAGTAATAGACAGTTTTAGGCAGCTTATATTCAAATAAATTCTATCATATTCTTCTTGTATCCAACTATGATCACACTTCCATAATTCAATCATAAATATAAACCCAATATATAATTTTGAGGATGTTACACTATATGACCCTATTGGAGAGTGGGCCACTTTCTTTGGTGTCTGTATGGCAAGAAAAAATGACTATGTCTTCAATAACTCCTCTAACTTGCTGGATGGCATTCCCCAACAAGTTCTAGCCCAATCTCTTTTCATCTATAAGGAGCTACAGAAAGGTAATTTTTTTTGTGGCGTCTAATGGCAAGAAAGAAGTCCTAATTGCCTGGAAGCCCCCTTCTTAAAATGCACATAAGATTAATACAAATGGCTCTTTTTCCACATCCCTAAGATCGGCTTCTTGCAGTGGTCTTATTAGAGACAATAATGGTAGAGTTATCAAGGCATTCTATGCTAACTTGGGCTCTTGTAATGTGTTGGTTGCTGAACTCTTAGGCATTAAGTTTGGTCTCCAAATGGCCAAATATTGCAACCATTACTCTATTCACCCGGAATAAGATTCTTTGGCTGCCGTTCATTTCATCCAAGGTCAAAAGCCCCCTCCTCACTATATCTGGACTCTCATCCAAGATATTAAATGTCTTCTTTCTACTCATGACTGACATTGCTCCATCTCTCATATCTATCAATAAGTCGATCAGAGTGTTGATCATATTGCAAATATACGACACCTTGCTCCCATTGGTTTCACAATATTGTCCCATTCCCCATCCCTACCCCATGTTAAGATTGATTCTTAATGAGGATCCTAGAAGCTCTTTCTTGTCTCGCCTCCTGGCATTGTAGTTTCTCTTTTCCATATCCATATTAATAAAAGGATAATGGATTTTAATGGTGTCATTAATGAATATTTGAGTTCATGCATTCATTGATTATTATGAATCTACTATTTATCTACTATATCTACTATCTATCTATATATCTATCATATTATTATAAAAATATATAAAAGAAGGTTTTACCATGTGGACAGATGCCACATGACATCCCTATATTCATTCTTGTAACGACCCCAAATGTCATTACATGAAACACTAAGATTTTAATGCAGAAAGATTCATTTTTAGTCTCTTTAAAACTCTTGAATTAGTTTAATTAATGAAAATAAGCATAATTTTTTTCATTAATACAAGCATGACATATAAACTTCACTCACAAAAGGTCCTCAAGTCATTAAACATAAAGGTATGTGTGCCCCAATGCACTACATCATCAAACCTCATAAACAAATCTCCAAACAAAACTCAAGGGTCCCATTCAGGGAATAAATACAACATAGATCTATGAAGATATATAAATCCTAAGTTGGTCCCGACCAAGACAAAACATAAATAAATGACAAAAGGTCAAATCTTACCCTTAAGTCCACCACTAAGTCCACATCAACCACGAGTGACATGTTCCTCATAAGCTACATCATAATCTGCTCCCGTAACAAATGACACGATTATCACAGTACAATAGAAAACACAAGGGTAAGCTCATTTTAAAAGAAAACAACATATAAAAGAAATATAAGATCAATATGTTAAAAGAGATATAGAAATTCCTCATGTACTAATATAACTCATTAAGTAACACATTATTCTCAAGCCACAATTGTTAATGCATATGTCTAACTATCATGTTATGTCCTGTTGATTCTTTACCCCTGGAAGATTTCACCTTTTGAGCGATTAACACTAGTACATCTCTTAGCATAGTTGCACTCTATGATCTAACCATTCGGGAAACTTGAATTAACCTTGTGGAAGAAGTGTGGTTTCTTTTTCTATATAAAAAATGGATTAGTGTAGATAGTGGCTTACCTCGATAAGGCTTGCAAAGACCTTAACCTATCTAGGGATTCGCTCACCCATCCATTCTATAGGTCCATTCAGCGTTAACCTCTACAACAACCTCCAACACTAGGTTGAAGGACTTCTTAGAACCCCTACCTTTCATGCTTACTCACATGCAATGTCATTCATCAATGCTTGTATGTTATGATCATTCAAATCAATATCATAAGTCATAAAAAAATCATTCACCAATTTCAACATCACAAGAGGTTATAACATCATAGATTCACCATTTATACGTTCATCACACTCATGAACCCACATATAGTTCAATAAGCATAACAAGACATTCCAACACCTTGAATTCTTGCAAACAACTCACCAAAAACCAAATGAATGTGAATCCCATGATCTTAACATAAATTCAACTCTAATAATAAATAACATCATCTCAATCGCATCTCATATCATCATAAGTTCATTAAGATC
This sequence comes from Glycine tomentella, assembly GCA_007407185.1. Classification (NCBI taxonomy): domain Eukaryota; kingdom Viridiplantae; phylum Streptophyta; class Magnoliopsida; order Fabales; family Fabaceae; genus Glycine; species Glycine tomentella. The sequence continues at coordinate 66,480 of PYAF01004390.1, read as the reverse complement.
TCAAAATAGTTAATTTATGCAACAAAAACAAACATTAATCACATCCACCTCAAAACTGGCCATTGGACTCAAAAACTGATCATTGGACTCAAAATAGTCATTGGACTCAAAATTGATCAGTGGACTCAAAATGGTCATTGGATTCAAAATCAATCATCGAACTCAAAACTTCAAATGCTTAAACTTCCATTTTTAACAACATGATTCATTTTCCAGCAATCTTGAAACCAATTCACAATAACCTAAGCATAGAAAAATATAAAGCTTCCCTTACCTATCAAACCCAAGGAACTTGCTTTGAGATGAAGAAAATGAAGAAAGGAGACAACTTTGGGACCAAGGAGTAAGCTTTCTTTAACTCCACTAGCAATTCAAACTACAAGGGCATTATCGATACCCAAAACCAACCCAAAGTCAAATTCAAAGCCAAAAACTAAGCCTTTTCCATGGAACCCCCATGGGTACCCTAGTGAAAAACGAAAATGGAATATAAAAGAGAAAGGTGAGGTGTTTATCACACAAAAGAGAGGAGAAAAGACCTCTTTTGAGCAAGAAAACCAAGTCCTAAACTCTTTAAAGAGTGTGTTTTCTTAGAGAAAAAGAAGACTGTAGAATGAAAGTTTTTTGTCTTTGAGTTTCAAATTTTTAAGAGTTAAAGGAGATTTAATAACTCTTGTAATTCCTCCTTTTCACACCTAAACCTTAATATACACACCCATCCCTCAAACATAAACTAAAGTTCATCCTTTTAAGGCCAAAACAATAAAAATTCGCTAACCACATACACACATAAAATCAAATCACCAAATTTATTAATTAATTAATTCAAGTACTTAAATTAAATTAAATTTCTGTTATGATTGTATTAATTCACTTGAACAATCAATTAAAAAAACACAACATTACAATTATCACTATATTTTAATTACATAATCATTAATTTATTAGAAAATTTTAATTAATAATATAATTATATATTACAATTTACATAATCATTAATCTATTAGAAGATTCTAACTAATAATATAATTATATATTAAAATTAAAATTAATTAATAACATTAATATATATTTATTCTAATTAAGATTATTATTCTAATTATAATATCCAATCATGATTAGAATCTTCTAACTAACAAATAATTATATTTTTTTAACTCAAATATATCATTCTATTATCTACTATATATATATATATATATATATATATATTATATTATCTAGTATATTATATAAAAGAAGGTTTTGTCACTTGGGTAAATCTCATGTGACATCACCATATTCCTTTTCCTTAACTAATAATTATATAATCATTAATTTAATAGAAAGTTATAATTAATAATATAATTATATGTTATAATTAAAATTAATTAATAACATTATATATTTTTATTGTAATTAAGGTAATTATTCTAATTATAGTAACCAACCATGATTAAAATATTCTAACTAATAAATAATTATGTTTTCTAATTCAAATTGATTAATAGCCCAAATATATTTTGGTTCTAATTTAAATTTAAATTTAATTAACACTAATACATTTTTTTTTTTATAAATATGGTAACTTTTTTTACTATCATGATTTTATTAAATTGTCTTAAATATTTATTATAATGATAAAAAAATAAATATTATCTTAAATACTATCATAATAATAATAACATACATTTTTTATTAATCAAAATATAATAGTTAAATACATTAAAAGTTAAAATAATACAAAAAATTATAAATTGTAAAATTAATAGTCCATATGGATTCATATATAAACAAAAATAATTAATTTCACACTTAATTAATAAATTTGGTTGACATCATTTGATTTTACTAATCTCAAATAAAAAATAAGGTTGTTTCTAAAATATCCTTCATTGGAACTTATTA
>PYAF01004390.1:11307-64493 GCA_007407185.1 Glycine tomentella | reverse complement strand
TGTTTTAGACATTTTGTTTTAGTTATTTTATTTTCATTTGTTTAGTAAATTATATTAATTAGGTTGAAATTTAATAAAAAAAATGGATTTTAAATTTACATTTATTATTAAGTATTAGGGTGAAGGGTTTAGATAAATTACTAAAATATTTATGCCTATACTCATAGTTTATGAAAAGACTTATACCTGAAATATACCAGTATGGATAACAAATTCAGTGTCTGTACCATATCAATATTTAATGCCGAAGAAAAAAAAATCCATATTTAATGGATATCTATTCACTTACTATGTTTATACCTATTAACTGTATTTTAGTCAAATAAAATAATATTTTAATATATCATCTTAATTCTAATAAATTAATAAAGGAAAAAATATTTTAATATTTAAAATAATTATAAAAAAAGTTAATGAGACAGGAAAGCATTGATTAAAAGTGTGAAATCTAATTTAATTAATTTTAGAAATATTCAACGATCTTTCAGATATTAATTATATATAGAGTCTAACTACCCAAATCCGAATAAAAATCCCTTTCTATTGCAGAAATTTTCCGTAAATACACGCATTGAGTATAAGTCTAAATACCATCCCTAATTATTCTTCGTTCATGTAGTTTCAAACTCGGAAAGCCTGGAAATATCTTTAGAATCTCTATTTATATCTACCTTTTTGTTTCTTTTAATTAATTTCTTCTAATTTTTAATATATTATTCTCTTCGGTTTAAAATAAAGGTGTGAATGTGATATTTTGTCCTTAAAAAAGCATAATATTATGATACCGGTACCCCGCTGAAAAGGAAAAGAGTGGGACGACGAATGATTTAATTTGATAAAGGAGAAAGAAGAAAAATGGTTTATAAGTGAAACATTAGCATGAAATTGTAAAAAGCTATGTCCATCTTAATTTATTGTACAAGACTATTCAATTTTGACGAGCAAATAATTGTTCTACATTAGACGGGGCCATGATGTTAAAGAGTAAATATATATATATATATATATATATATTTTTTTTCATTTAACCTTTAATATCTAGAAGTTATATTAGATCCCGTCCACTCCAAATTGAGTGAATCTATTGAAATTGTTGAAACTCCTCAACCTCTATTGGCGACAGATCAAGCTGTCAGTGGCTGTATAAACTTGATAAAAATATGGTTATATTGTTATCCATATGAATCTCCAGTTGTGTACTGTTTTTAATAATCAATTAATCCGTTGTGTTCGAATTGGTAAATAGTGGTTTTCTTTAGTTAATTTATGGACCTTGTTTGGCCTTTCATGCTATACATTAAATGAGTATGTACAGTCTTAGAGCCATACAACATTTTTGGTGTACGTTTTTGTTCTTACCGAGTTCTTGGTAGGTTCTAGTTTCTTCCTTCTATCCTTGTTGTCTATTCTGATCTCCATGATTGTAGTAATCTTCGAGTCCAGGCGAGGTGTGGGGTATCAACAATAGGAACTCCGATGTCTAAGCTAATAAGAATCTTAGGTGTCTGTCTAGTATCGAATGATAACTTACCTTCATCTTCTGATCTCTCCTTGCTTATAAGAATAGTGATCACCAACTTGGTAACTACCGAGTTACTGTCCACTATGGTTGTGTGGAAGAAATGGGTGAAGTGAATTAGTCGGTCACTTGAAGGGAGCTTGAACAGTGATCATGTATTGATCTGACTTTTTCTGCATTAGCACACTAGCTTTTGAACTTCTCTTCAAACTTCTCAGCGTTGAGATTCAAAAGACTAGTAGAAGTAATATGTTCACTTACAAGTACTTGTATATAATGATTATAGTACTATGGCAAATTACTAAGTAAACTTGTTGGTTACTGATTCAGAACCTACTCACAAATGATACAAATTAAATCTGTTAACTACAGTTTTTGGTTCTCAATTGATTACTCTTAATAGGGTTGCTTCTTAATAGTAAAACAATTTTATAAAAATCCTTTAATCAAGGATCAAGTTTAAGTTCAAAACAGGATTTTGTAATAATAGAATTAAGTGAACAACAATAGTAAATAAAAAGTAGTAAAGAGGGGCACAACACACCTAGGAGCTATACTGGTTCATTCAACTTGAGCTACATTCAATCTCTACAACTATAGGCTTTCTATTAGGACCAAGTACCTTGTGGTATTATTTCTTTCCTAAAGTCTCCATAGGCTCCTACAACTAAGTATTTTTTTTCTTTCTTTCTTGAAGCTTCCCTAGGCTCCTACAATTGGGTAGTCTCTCTTTCCTAAAGCCTCCCTAGAGTCTTACAATTAGTATTCTCTAAGTCTCTACAAGCTCACCCAAGTATTCTTTCAACAAGCCTCTCTAGGATTCACCCTCAGTAGCACCAACTATTGGACACACACAACAACTTGTTGTGTTCCCTAGGCCCAAAGAAGCCATAGTTACCTGACTACTCTTCCTAGTCCTCTTCAGCAACACCTTCGTTGGACTGAAAGCTACTTTCTATGTTCCCTAGACCTTCAAAAGCAGTAGTCACCTAACTACTCTTCTAAGACCTCTTAAGTAGCACCTACTACTAACAACACACAACAACTACTGTGGTCCCTTCACATCAAGGGAGAGGTGGACAAAATACTTTTGGGTTAGGCACAAAGGCTTTCAATTCTTATCCAAATTAGGTTTATGATAGATGTAATTAAAGATATAGATGTCTACTACAACATATAAACAGATAAATCTAGTTTGTTTACTGCTTGCAGTAACTAAAACATTAATAGATGTTAGTGTGAAAATTCTCAGCTTGCTGGCAATTTTGAAGTCTAGATTAAAAATGTTATAGCCAGAGTTTTATAACTCCAAATAATGCATGTGATACCTTGTTAGAAAGCTTAGGAAGTCTAGTTTAACATACTTAAATATGAGGATTTATGGGCTAGTATATTGTTACAGAATAAACAATGAACGAACCCCATCTGGTTAAGTGTTTCTAGCCCTTTGGACCAATTGGATTGGGCACAACTTGTAACTCTTGGACTTTGGTCCAAGGAATAAAATCTTCAGCCCCAAAAGGGTGAAAAATTAGATGTAGCCTCAGGCCAAGACCTTTTCACGTGCATAAGAGCCCCTCATAAGACAAGAATGGACTAAAACAATAAGCCAAAGGCAAAGCTTGAAAATATGAGTTGCTGTAAAAAAAAAATTGGCTGAAGTGAAAAGATTTAATTAAGCCTTTGTGTGCATGCGAAAAAACTTAAACCAAGCATTACCTTTCCTTGTTCAGCCATTTCCACGTGGAAATACCAGCTGCCCCCAAGTCAATGATCAAATGGAATCTTGACCAAGAAAAAATCAAGTCAATATAAGGTTTAGGCATAATATCTTCTAAGGTAATGATTACTTAGTTAAATTCTAACTAAACTAAATCCTAATTCAGTTATAACCCAACTAAATCACTTAAAACACAACTGAATAACTTAGTATAAATAGCTTGGCTGCTCCAAAATTTTTGCACTATCTAGCTTCTTGCAAAGTCCACACTTGCTACTTGCACCTAGCTTTTCCTTCCTACCTCCTTTGTGTGCTTCAACCGTGACATCTTCTCCCACTTTATCCATCAAATTTTATTTATTAAGATTTTCATTTCTTAGAGGATTTTCCAAGGAAGACAGCCCCTTAACACATTCCATTTCAACACCAAATTCTCTTGAGCTAGGCTAGGCTTCAATCTTCAGTTAAGAAACTATTTGGACTAATTTACATGTTTAAATGTACAGATTTATGGTTATTATAGGCTTGAATTTCATGTTATTTGAAGGTATTTTATGATTGTGAAATGTTGATTTAAACCATAGGATAAGTGATGATTTATAGGCTAAAATATTAGTGATGTTTGGACTTACATTTAGTGATCTTTGAAAGTGATTTTGATGACATTTGGGTTGTTTGTTCATATTTTTATTATGGGACTATTTTGAATTAAATTCTAGAAGTAGAGGTTGAATGGTATGTAGTTAAATGGTTCAAATGCTTGAGTGATTAAATTTTGAGGATGAAGTAGTAAGGTGGTAGGTGAAAAGAGATTAAGATGCATGCTAAGTTATAATCTTTTCTAGTGAAGGTTTACAAAAATTAGAAATTATTTGAAAGATATATTGTGGTTATTAATTAGATTACTAACATGATTTTTCTGTAGCTTGAGGATACTCAATGGTCATGCCTAAGTTGGTAATGATCTTACTTAAATAAGGTATGGTAGTTTAACCATACTTGTGGTACATATGATGTTATGATGAAAATTTTCCATGAGGTTGCATGTATTTGCTCATGGATTTTATTATGGATGGATTTTGATGTGATGATATGTTGATTCATGTTTTCAAGTCCACTACAAGATTTGTGAGACATAATATGAGACTACATCCAGTACGAGATGTAGAGACAGGTTGAAATACATGGAATGACATGCATGACTAGCGTAAGACGGCTGCAACATTTCTACATCCAGTACGAGGTGTAGCTACATAAGTACGATATGTAGAGACCATGTGCACCCTGGGAAAATTCATTTCATGCATTCATATAGTTTGCATAATTATTTTATTGTATGGATTCATTTGACTATATTGATGATTTACTAATGTACTAACGTGTTTGGTGGTTTAGTTTTGCCTACTGAGAAATTTTATTTCTCACTAGATTTGTTTCATTTTTTTTAGATGCCAACAGTGGTCAGTTTCCTTGATGCCAGGGATTAGTAGTGGTGTAGGAATGAAGATATGAACTAGGCTGGTGTATGGAAAATACTGTACTTGTTTAATGACTTTTGTAACACGGACTGTGGCTACGTATAATATATATATATATATATATATATATATTAGTTCAACAACTTCTATAATTTATACGTTTTAGAATTTTTACTGATATACGCTTCTTAAAATTTAACCCTAATAAAGATATAACATCTAGAATAATTTTAGGTCATTACAGTTTACTTTGGCAACCTCCTTGCACTTAGTTCCTTCGTACTTGATCAATTTATAGACTTAATTAAGGAGCTAACCATTTGTTGTAATTGCAGATTAAATTCAAATGTTGCAATAGTTGTCCAAGTCCATGTAGGTAGCCGTTCTACCTGATTCAATCTCCTCCATACAACTCCATTGAGCTGTTTTCTTCATCTCTACCTTTTCTCCATTGTCACCAGTTTTCACCTTATAACTGTTGAAGGACCCATTGAGAAAGATATGTTGGTACTCAACTATGATCTTGGTGGCTTTCACATGAATTTGAATTTTGAATCATGGGAAGTTTTCTGGAAATTGTTTCTGCAACAAGTTTTTTGGAGAAGAGTTTATTACTGCTTTCTACAATCTCTCTTCCACTATTGGTTGCGGGTTCTTTTCGACTAGGACAAATGTCTCCTTTGAGTTAGTATGACTTGGATTGTGTCAAGGATCACAAAGAACAATATCATTAGGATCATTGTTGTCCAAGCACTAATACATCTTGATTGATATGTGCTTTTGGAGTGCAAGACATGTTTGTCTTCAATTCCAAATGCAATGTAACTTCTGATGATCCTTATAGCTTCTAATATCTACCCCTTGATTCAAGCTATACCCAAGATCATGCCTTTGATCATATACAACTTCTGATACCTGAACTTTGACTCAAAAAACATGATTATGTTTCCATTTATAAATAACTTTCCTTCTAGTAGTTATGTTTCTGATTTCAAAATCTATGTCATGGAAAAGCTTCCACTATGGGCTTATGCTTCACACTTATACTATGCTTTTGAATATGTCATGTCTTAATAAGAACGCTTAAAGCAACCATTAGTCGCTAAGTTCAATAACTTTGATTTTGATTCATAGTGATTTGTCATCATTAAAACATATAGTTCCTGAGTGACTTTGCCTCAACAATGGGCTACTCGGATGATTAGTCAAGTAGTTGTGGATACCTTATGGTACACAAGCTCCCAAACTCCAAGTTTGATAAGAATGAAAAATCTTGAAAGTAAGAGAAAACCAAAGATGATTAGATAAGATGTAAGCAACCGAGGTGATGATGGATGCAACATGTTTATACCAAGGATGGTGATAAATATGGTCAAATGGTTTGATTTTGTATTCAACTGCAACATTGCAAATGTTCAAATAAGACATCACTTTTCAAACAAAACATGTTTTGGCCATTTGATTAAAACACATTGTTTGAGAAATATTGTGATCTTACCATATATCGATGCACACATGACTTTAATGGTTATATCATTTCGAGGGGAAATAAACCCCTGACGACGGTGTTACAAAGGGATAAAACCCTTGAAAATAGGTGACACTTTGATTTTCCTGCCTCAATGATGAGTTTGTAACCCCTGAGGTCATCACTCTCAATGAGTTAGATCTAAAAATGAAAGGTTTATGAGACTTTGTAATTCTTAGTTTTTTGTTAATGATGAGTTGTAAAATTTATAAACACTAGTTCATTAGGATGATTATTATTGCTTTAATGCTTGATTGTGTGTGATATCATGCATTCATATATCCTAGACTAGGAGATGTAATTCAACATGCTTAAAATGATTAACATTGCATTGATTCATGGTTGTTAGCCTTGAAGAGTTGAAACTCTCATAACTTGGGTTTTAAAATCACTAAGTTTCAACTCTGCATAAATATAATCGACTATATGCTGATATAGTAGACTAGATTGATCCCCTTTCTTTTAAAATTAGGATTGATTCACAATTAGTCGACTATCCTTAGCATCAAATCAACTATATCGGGTTTCATGAGTTTCCGCTTTCACAAATAGTCGATTATCTGGTAATATAATCGACTATGTGTTCATTAGGAAACATAGGTGATGCAAAAAATAATTTAATTAACTATCTCTAGGAACAATCGACTATATTTGTTCTAAGGCTATAAAAATGAGTTTTTAAAAGGACTTCGAGTGTGACACTTTTTCTCTCATATTTTACACTGCGACTTTCGTTGAGAGAGTTTTAGAACCTCTGAGTGTCATCACTAGTTTGATCCTTATTTGGAAACATCATTTTTACATTGGGTACAATGGTTCTTTGCAAAGGATCATGAAGGAAAGTTGATAGTACAAAGAAAATGTTTTCAAACTTTCACATCTTTCACATATTGTTAGAATCAAGAAGCTGAAGCAAAGGATTCCAAGTTGTAGAAGCAAATGATTTCGATGTTTTACATGCCCAATCTTAATTGATGGCATTTGTAATTTGTTTCTAAGCTTGGTCAATCAAGATAAAGCTTTATAATCCTCAATATTCATGCATTCATACATTCATATAATGAGAATTAATCATATAATGTTAATCAATCAAGTAATGATTCATAAAGGCTATTAGAAATTGTGTAAAACGATTTCTCACTACTTTAATCGATTACTTTGGTAAAATAATTGATTACAGGCTTGTGTTGTTTCTGGTAAAAGCCTTATGAACATTTTAATCGATTACCACTTAATCGTAATCGATTAAATAAGCTCTTCACAGTTTTTGGAACTTCCTGTGATAATTGATTATTTGGGTATTTAATCGATTACCAGAGCTTTTACATAATTTTACACAACATGTTCATCTGGTTTAATCGATTACTAAATATTCGTAATCGATTAAATATGCATTGTCAAGTTTTAGGCATGGTCTGTGTTAATCGATTATTTGGTTGTTTAATCAATTATTGATTGCTTTGAAAAACTTGGTTCATCTGGAGTAATCGATTACAAGATGAATTAATCGATTACAATAGTTAAAATAATCGATTACATTTATGAAATAATCGATTACAGTTAGTCAAAACAATTTTTTTATAAATAGAAAAGCTAAGTCTCATTGAGAGAATGAATACCAAAAAGCGTACAAATTAGTAAAAATCTTTTCCTACAATTCTCTTAAGTACCCAAGTCAGAATCAAGGTTGATAATCATAGTTGTTGAGTATCAATGGGATCTACATGAGTTCTAAGTGATGTAACTCATAGATCAAAGTTTTCTCAAGCTTGCTCTTAAAGAAAGATTTCAAGAAAGTCTAGTTATCATCTTCTACACATAATCTTAGGTTGAATCATTCATCTCATTGTTGCTGCTGAGGATTATAAGGTGATATCTTTCTTGTACCTTAAGCTTGAAATTCTAGTATATTTCTATTCTGAAATTGTTTGATATTTCTATATAACGTTTGTAATCTTTAAAGCTTTTCTAGAAAGAGTTTCTAGAGGGAAGAACAGAGAGGGGATATCTGGTTCTTGGTCTTTTGAAAAGTCTATAGGATATAGATTTTGAATTTTACCTTGGGAGGGTAAGAGAGATCATTTGTAAAGCTTGTAAAGATATTTGTTATAGTGGAACTCTAACCAAGATTTTGGTTGGAAGAAAACTGGATGTAGCCTCCGGGGTTGAGAAGTGAACCACTATAAACCTTTTGTGCTTTTCTATTTCAGTTTGTCTTGCATTTAATTCTTGAAGTATAGAAATTACTTGTCATACAAACTTGGTCATTGCACAGGAGTAAATTGATTGGAGAAGTAAACTATTTTCCTCATTGGTTTTTAAATTGATACGATCCTTCTAAAAGACTTCTGCTGTTACATTTTTGAAAGGATTTTTTTAAAACTCTGAGGTAAAACCAATTCATCCCCCTCTTGGTTATTTGCATAAGTGTTCATTATATTTTCACATATCAGGTGAAATCTTTCCTTAATTTTCGTTTTTGATTTTCGTTTTCATTGAGTTGGTTTCTCATTGGTGTGCATGTAGTGGGTTTTGTACATGTAGGTTTAGTTCTTTAGGTTTTCAAGAGTTTAGGCATTTATAGTGCGCATTTTCTTGTGAGTTTGATTTTAACTCAAAGATTAGAGTGGAAAGATCCTAGTGGGTTACTATGGATCAACTGGATGTAGATTTCCTATAAATCGAACCAGTATAAATTGTGTTTGAATCTTTTTCTCTATCCCTTCAACTTTTTATTATTTATTGGTTAAGGTTCTTAACACTTGGTTTTTGATATTTTTTTGATATCTTTGTTTAAACCATAATTTGTGTTAAAATAAAATATAAGGGTGTTTACAACATATCTTACACTCTCGAATTAATTGAATTAAAGGAAAAAGGTTTTGCGAAAAACTTTGATTTGGGTCTAAAATTGTTTTAAAACCAATTCACCCTTCTTGATTTGTGGTTTCATGTGCCATTTTTTCTAACATTAGAAGGTTCCCGAATAGTCTCTTTAGGGTTTATAAATATTTCCCTTTCTCTTTCATTTCTTTACTTTCCTGTTCACCTATCAACCAAATAGTTCGAATTCCAATGCAAGTATCTTGAGTCTTTCTACATTGTTGAGTATTGTTTTTTGTTAGAGGATCCCCCCTTTTATCTTTGTTTCTATTTCTTGTCTCTTTATAGGTATGCTCTTGAGACTATTTCTTTACTATCATTTTTGTAAATCACGTATTCTTCTCATTTTGGTGAGGGTTCTGGTGGGGATTAGTCTCTGGTTGTTCGTTGAAAGTCTATGTTGGCCCCAAAGATTTTGGGTATTGGGAAGGAGACAAAGGGTTATTTTGAATCTTCTTTCTCTTTTTCTAATGAAGAGGAGTTTAGGGAAATGATGAAGGGTCTTGAGGGTGTAGGGAAAACTTCAGGTGATAAAATTGTTTTTGAGAAAATGGATACCAATTGAGGTGATACAGCCATTGTTGTTGAGGATGATGCAGGGGATGACGGAGTTGAAAATATGGAAAAGGATGTTTAGGATGATGATCCTGAGCTAGATGCCAAGATGGAAGATGAGGGTATTGTCGAGGTTTCCATTCCACTCAAGTCATCTCAAAAATGCAAAAGAGGAAAAGGAAAAACTAGGTGTTTGAGAAAAACAAGGGAAATGGAAAACATAACAGAAAAGACGTGTTTCCCCCTGTAACCTTAGAAGTTTATACCTAAGTGAGTGGAGAGGTTGGCACTTATGCCTTTTACTTTCAAAGTTCTAAGTTCATAAAGGAACTTGAAGATAAGGTAGATTTGACCAACTCAAGCCATCCCAATTGGGTAATAGTCAAACACTATCTTTCTACCAAGAGGGTTTTTCTTAGTGTTAGTTCTTGTCAGCCCAATTTTACTTATGTTTGTGAGGATCTTTTCAAAGATTTAGACATAACTTTACCTTTCACTAACTTCGAATGTGAAATACTTACCGAGATGAATGTAGTGCCTACCTAACTACACCTGAATAGTTGGGATTTAATGAAGTCTTTTCAGATTCTTTGTTAGTATCTGAATATTGTTCACAAAATAAATAAATTTATGTATTTTTCATAGTCTTAAGATGGGTGAGGGTGTTGGTTGAATATCATTGAGCACTGCTCAATATGGGAGTTTATTCACCCTTTTTAACTAGTCTTAGAAAAAGTTTAAGTCTCATTTTTCTAAAATAAGACCTAACCCTATCTATCCTGACCATAAGGATTTGTTTTACAAATCGGATGGTAAGACAAAAAAATCTCCTCTTTATTGGCAACAAAGCCCGTTCAAGTTTAAGTCATAGGCTGAGTACTTGGTGGCTTCTGATGATAGAAGAGACGAAATCATCATCAAGTTTCCTCGAAAAATGTCCACCAAAGACATTATTCTTCACCCTTGTTATGGGAATGTCGATAAACATTTAAGTAGTGGGTATAGTTTGTTGTTTTATTGTTTGATTTTGTTACTTATTTGTGTTTTAACTTTGATTTTGTATGCACAGATCATGACGGGCTATGATTATAGAAAGCTAAGGAATCAAGTTCCCATGGCTGAGAAGGAAAATGTATCCTTAGCTTATCAAGATTTGTTTAGGCCAAGAAAGAAGAAAAAATATGAAAATAAAGGGACTAAAGATGGAAGCCCACTAAACCAAGAAATTGGTCAACTAAAGAACCAACTTATTACTGCACAATTGATAAGTGTCAATTTTACGTGTTAATACTTCTTTCATGACACTTATTTACTTGAGTTTTAAAAGAATATGCTTGTAAAAATCCCTATAGATAGGTATTTTTGAGTACTTTTGTATTTGGAATAGTTGACAAGTATTTTTATGAGAAATCTCTGTTTTTGGATCCAGGAAAGATAGAAATGCTAAGTTTGGATGAAATTTGTTGAGCTAATCATATTTAGCTCAGCGAAATAAGACCTCAAAAAGGAAGAAAACAAGGAAACTCATCTAGCTTCAATCCGTTGCGTGGATATAAGTTAGCTCAGGGGATTGGAGGAAGAATGGGAGGAAGTGAAAATAATGAATCCACTGAGCTAAATATAATTTAGCTTAGTGAAATGAGTTTCCTTCATGTTGAAGAATGATGTTTCACTGAGCTGAAATCCAACTCCATTCTTATTGAAAACAGTTTTTTACTTTATGTTTAGATATTTTTAATTTTCAATGCATCTCTTGTGCTAACCTGCTTTTTGATTTCTTTGTATGCTCTTGAAAGGTAAGTCATCTATAGATTAGTTTAGGTTCGACCCGGAAATTGAAAGAACCATCAGAAAGAGAAACAAGGCAAAGAAAAAAAGAAGAGAACAATAGAGAAAGCACAACCACAAGAACACTCTTTAGACAAGCAACTCTTATCAATAAATTCACATTCAACAATGGACCCAAGAAACCAACCAAATCCACCAAGGAGAATGTTGGGAGACTATGCCATGCAACAAGGACCAAGACATTTCTCTGGCATAGCCCCTTCCCCCAATGAAAAAGTTATGGAGATGAAGCCAAATTTTGTAAGTTTGATCAGTGCATATCAATTTACAGGTGCGAGGTACGTTTACCAAACCACCATCGAGTTTTTTGGCGCCATTGCCGGATATTGTGCTTAGATATTTAGTAATTTCAACTCTATTCTTTTTGAAAACTGTTTAGATAGTTTTAATTTTCAATTTATCGCTTGTGCCTATCCTGCTTTTTGAAGTTTTTGTATTCTCTTGAGAGGTAAGTCATCTACATATCAGTTACGATTCAACCCAAAAAATGAAAGAACCATCAAAAAGAGAAACAAGGCAAAGAAAAAGAAGAAAACAATAGAGCAAACATAACCACAAGAACACTCTTTAGACAAGAAACTCTTATCAAAAAACTCACATTTAACTATGGACCTAAGAAACCAACCAAATCCACCAATGAGAACGTTGGGAGACTATGCCATGCAACAAGGACCAAGATGATGTTGATGTTGATGATGACATTGAGATGAAATGATGTCACATATCAATCAAAACAAACAATTAACCTGTACACAAAACCCAATGCCTAGAGTTCACACTCTCTAGGTCTCAGATGACAGTTAATATACAAGTAAGGATGCTAGAGTTAAAGTATGCACTTGATAATAATGTCACATTAATAATAACAAGTGTCCACTCTTTAGAGTTGAAAATCATTGTCTTGGAATATGCATGTCACAACATTATAATTACATTCAAGACAATTTCAATCGTTAGAATTAAATACAACACATTTAATTGATTAATAAATCCATAAATATCAAACTAATTAATAAAATTACCAATTTTTACCACAACACTCAGAATCACATAGATTTCGATCATCACAAAAATTCCCCATTCCCAAATTCACACAAATAATATTTATTTTCCATTTAAAATACAATCTATCCAAAAGCAGATTTTTTCCTTTTCAAGATTATTTAAAATACTTTCACAGATCCAAATGCCACATATAATATGTCCAAATGTTCATGAAGAAGTTATATATAACATATATTTTTATCAAGGTTGAAAAATATTGGAAGTTATTTATTAAATATTTTTCTTCACAGACCGTACAGATTTCTAGATTTCATCCCATGAATTTTTAAAAATATATTCCGACGACAGAATAAGCCTAGAAAATTCTAAATACTACTTAAGGTTCATTTTCCAGCATATAATTCTTCAAAGGCCCTAATCACTGTAGAAATATTTTTTTAACCAAATTATTGTCTCTTCTAAGCTTGGGTTCAAATCTGGTTGATTGGATCATTAAATAGTTTTCACTCATCTTCACACCTTGCCAATTTTTGTGGGGGTTCCCTATGACTAGGGTGAGATCCACACCCAATGGTTTTTCTCCAAAACCATGCCATAGAAATTTTGAAAATCAAACACTGTCCTAGACAGATTTTGTGAAAAAGAAAAGAAATTCGAAAAGAAATACTTACAGTGCTAAAATGACTTTGGAAAATTTACCAATGGATCCAGAGACCCCAAAACCTAATGATTGATCTCAGAAATCAAAAAGAATTTTCGAAAAAAATTACTAAAATCAAAAGCATCCCAGCCCAAGACCCATTTTTATGATTTGAGCAACCAACTAGCTAGTGAATGAACAAGATTCAAGCACCTGCGAGTGTGTAAACTTTACTCGCAACCAATAAAAGAGGAGAACAAATTTTTTTCAGTTCTTGAGAAAGGAAATGACACATTTTTAAGGAGGAAAATGGAAGAAGAATGAAGCTTTGAGGTGCCCTTACCTTAGTATTCTTTAAAAATGGCCTCTAGAACAAATAACTATGAGTGTTAGTGACTTAGCAAGCATGCAACTCTGTCATTTTCCTCTCAAGCTTTCATGTTCAGACTTAGGGAGGGAGGCCAACAGTTTTTGTTTAAATAAAAGAGTGGTTTTGAGTGTTAAGTGAACTTTCTTATTGATGTAGTCTAGGTGTGTGCTTTATGCAATGGTTAATAGCTCTTGACACGTAATGTGTGTAATTAGAGGTGAAATGTGTGATGGTTTTGAGCTGTCCAAGAGCTGGCCGTGCAACAATAGTTAGAATTGGAGTGCTTTGCTTTTTAATTTTGCTAATTTAAATAGTTAAAGTTGGATTAACTTTAAGTGGAAATTTTGCTTTTACCAAAACTAGTTAATTTTGTGCTAATTAGTATAGTTAGTAGTGTTAATTATCTATATCAATGTGTAAATCAAATTAAATTATGCTTGAAGTTAATTTACACAGTGTGAATTTATATTATCTACTATGTTGGATATAGGGGGAGCTGAAAGATGATCAAGTCAAAGATGAAGCTTGTGTCTTAGAAGAAACATTTTAGCTTTTCACATGCCAAGGCATTTGTAATTTGTTAAGTGTTTAAGAGGCTAATCTTATGATCCTTGCATTGCATAAACATGATCATTAGCATGCATACATGATTTTATTAAAGCATAAAGGTTTTCATGTTTACATAAAGAAATTGGTTTCTCATGGTTAAATTTTCGGAAACTCATTTTAGCACTGGTTTAATCGATTACCAACATTGGTAGTCTATTACTTTAGCCATGAAGACCAAATTAATCGATTATAGGCAAATCGTAATCGATTACATAGTGCAAAAGCTCAAAACATGTCTGACTATTTTAATCGATTACCATTCACTCGTAATCGATTACAGAAGCTTACATCTAGAACTAGTCTAACTGCTTTAATCGATTACAAGACTATTTAATCGATTATGTTGCTCATATATCTTTTCCAGAAAAGCTAAAGTACATTTTAATCGATTAAGTTTGCTTTTAATCGATTAATATGAAGATTTAATCGATTAAAATGGTGATTTAATCGATTACATTTAGTTATAGAAGTTTGTTATACATAGTTGTGGGGTTTTTTGTTTTGGTAAGAACTTGATTTTGCGAAATACCCATTACTTACAAAAGCTCTCACAATCTGAGAAAAGATATTCTGAGTTACATTGATCTTGTTTCAAAACCCAGAACTTATGCATCATTGATCATGTTGGTTTGAACAAAATTTGTCATGAGTTTTTCAAAGAGAGTTGATTCCAAGAATTGCTTACATTCAACCGGAGTTTGTTTTGTAAAATTCATTCATTCATTTTCTGAGGATTACGAGGTTGTATCTCTCTTAAACTCTTGCAGTGGTTTGATTGTTTACTTTTATTTCTGGTAAGTTCTTAGATCAAAGAGGTTCTTTAAGGCTTTTTCTAGAGTAGGGTTCTCTATAGGGAAGAATAGAGTAGTGTTCTCTGGTTCTTGGTCATTAGAAGTCTATAGGATTTATATTTTTGTTTCTTTATCTAGGTTTGATAAAGGTGATCAGTTGTAAAAGCTTGTAAAGAACAAAGTTTGATTTAGTGGAACTCTATCCTAGTGTTGGTTGGAAGAAACTGGATATAGTTTCTCTTGTTGAGAGGTGAACCAGTATAAATTCTTGTGTTGGTTTCTTTCTTTTAATCTCTTCTAGCTATCTTAATATATGATTCTTTTGGTGAAATCTGTTATTACTTAACAAGTGAAGTTTTAAGTAATTGTATTCTTGAACTGAGTGGTTTGATTGATTGAAACATTCTTGTTATGATAAAGATCCTAAATCCGCTGCTTGTTTTAAAAGAATTTTTTAAAGACTCTGTTTTAACCAATTCACCTACTCTCTTGGTTATTGTGTGTGTTCACTATTGTTTTTATACTATTGCACAATGTAATTTTACACAGGGTAGAAATTAAATTATAATGACATTTAAATCCTACTAAATTTGTCACATAAAATAGCATGTATATAATTGACATTTTAATTAATTACATTGAAATAAATTTTCATTACAATTAATTTCAATATAAATTCTATTTTCACAAGTCACACAAACACATAAATTCTCATAATTTGAGTTGCAATTTTCAGGGTGTTACAATATACAAATCATAAGTATAAATGTCATGCAACGTACCCAATTCTTACAATAACAATATTACACACTTTTCCTCCTACATTACTATGACCTTCATATAGTATAATATTCATATACAGAGTTGTAATAATACTATTAAGTTTATTCTTATCTTGTTAGAAAGTGAAGACAATAATCTACAACTTCTATGTTGACCTCAAAAGTTAGTTCAATCGTATACTAAGCCCAAAATTAGGAAAATATAAGCAGATTGCATAATCCAAACAACTTGACTTTTACTCACTAAAATGGAAATATCTAGAGTCATGGACATTATTTTAGAGTGAAACCAAAGCAATTGATTAGATAACATTCACATATACAACTATTGTAAAGACCACAAAGTATAATTCCATCGTTTTCCTACTTGTTTTTGTGTTACAAGTTAACATTTGCTATCAGAAAAATCAGTACGTGCATCCAACATCAATTATCAAATTCAATTTCAAGAATATCAAAAGGGTAAAACATCAAAAACTTCCAACAATTAAATTCACCAAAATCATAACAAAACTAAATGCATCGGGGTATTCATAATCCATCCAACTAAGTAAACTTGTTATAATCATAAACTTGAGATCATACAATCTACTATGGCTTATTATCAGTCAAACAATAGAAGAGAAAGAGATATCTCACTTACCATAATCTCAAAAGAAGTCATTCCTCGGCAAGGAAAAGGAATACAATCTCGCGACTACCCCAAGAATGCATTGATCCAATGGAATCGTCCACCATGATCTCCACGACAATTCTTACCATGACAAAAACTTGGGTGTGATTTAAAAAATAATCCCAAGCTGCGTAAATGCCTTGAGTTTAGAAATTCAAAGGGAAGATAAAAAATATTAACTATTAGGGGCTTCGTGCTTAATTCTAAGTCCACTCTATTCTTTGGTTCTTGTAAGGCTTGGTGGTCTCCTCTATATATAAGGGAAGAAAGGCATTCATGAAGTGATTTTACCCAATGTGGGACTTGGAGTATTTTTCATGATCAAGTGACCTACTTTGGAGCCAATTTTATCTAAGATAAAAGCCTATTTTGGTTTACGAGGTGCTTATGGATGAACTGTAGTTTTTCATCAATGTTTCCAATGACATGAAAGATATCTTAAACGGATAAATATAACTCAAGATACAACGTGGTATTTTTAGGGTTTTCATCATAAAACTAACACTACTTGTACAACTTTTCAAGCATTGTAACTATAAGAACTTGATCTAAGTCATCATACAAGCACACACCAATCAAAGTTTCCAGCACACCATTTGCTTGAGGATCACAAGTCCTCTCGGTCTCCAATCCAATCAATAACAATTCTGAAAACAATATGAACAACACATAGGAACCAAGAAGGGGGTTGAATTGGTTGATCTTGGTCTTTTAAAAAATTCTTTAAACAATTAGAGTAATCAAGATCGTATCACAAACAGTCCAAGAAATCTCCAACCAATCAAATACCACTGCTCAAGAATGCAATCAACAAAATAACTTTTACTGTTGAATCATAAATGTTAAACCAATGAATGACAAATTATAACAACAAGAAAAGATTAGAAAGAAGTAGTCAATTCAAGGATTTATATTGGTTCACTTTCACCCTTGAGAAGTTACATCCAGTTCTTCCAATCACAAAGGTTAGAGTTTCACTAATAACAAATTGTTCTTACAAGCTTTTTACACAACCACTCTTAATCACAACTAGATTAAGAGCAAGACTTCTAACACACTTAGAATCTCTGTGATCAATACATAGAAAACACCTATCCCTACTCTTTCCTCTAGGAACACCTATCCTAGAAAAGCCTTAAGAAACATATTGCCATTAATACACAAAAAGAAACTCAAAAGAATTTACAACAAAGTGTAAAGGAAGAAACCACTTGATGATCCAGTAATGATGTATGCAAGTGATTTACCAGACTTGAATTAAAAGGTGGAAGAAGCTATTTTAGAACTTTCTTTTCACAATTTCTTTTGAAAGCTTGTCCAACAAGAAACCCTCCTTTGAAATATTTGAAACTTTAGGATTTGTGAGAATTAGCAGTGTTTAGCACTCGAAATCTTTTCTTGCTTTAGGAAGCTAATGAAAATACTTTGTAATTTCGTTGTTGTTATTTTTCAAAATACCCAACATCTATTTATATAAAAAACTGTTGTAACTGTCAGTAATCAATTAATTCACTAATATAATCGATTAAAATCACTTATGTAATAGATTATATAGTCATTTAATAGATTAAAGTATTCTTGAACTTTCTGGAAAAGATTTATGAGCAATGTAATCAATTATTTCATATTGTAATCGATTATCACAGGAAGTCTATGTTTCAAATACACGCCAAGTAATCGATTATACCAATATCGTAATCAATTATCACAGGAAGACTTTTCTGTGACTTTGTGTAGTGAATCGATAAAGTGTTCCTCAAATATTAATGAATAGATTACCATTTTCTGGTAATCGATTAAAGTAGGGAAAACTTAAACCTTGAACACTTTAGCTTTTTATGCAACCATGAAAACTTTATGTTTTAGAAAAGCTTTTTCACAAACTTATGTTTTTATGGAAAAACATGGATGCAAAAACATGTATGAGCTTTATGCAAAGGAGCATTAGGAAGTTTCATCTCATACACAAATTACAACTACTAATCAAATTGATTTGGCATGTAAAAAGTTCTAAACACTTTGCAGACTTTGAGACTCAGCTTCTTGATGCTCTTGAGCTCACCCTGACTTCAACAAATTCAATAATATCAATTAATGTACAAGGAATTTGTACTTAAATACATTCAACTCTCAACTCATAGATACTTAGTAAAAGTAGATTCTCTTAACATAAACTTAAAAACCTATTTATGCATCTCAAAATTCCTATACACTAAGGAAATTCCAATTGAAATCCATTTGGAAGTCATTCATACACATTATGAAAGGTTTAACGCTTAAGTTTGGCTCACCCTACGCTTAAACTTGGCTCAACATACGCTTAAGCTTGGCCACACTTAAGCTCAATTCACTCCACGCTTAAGCTTTAAATCCAGTAGTTCATTTTCCCTTGTAGGTCATCTCGCTTAAGCCTGGTCCAGCCTATGCTTAAGCTTGGTCAGGCTTAAGCCTGGCTCAAACTACACTTAAGTTTGGTCATGCTTAAGCCTGACTCAACCTACACTTAAGCTTGAAAGCCAGTAGCCCATTTTCCCTACAGGCCATCTCGCTTAAGCGTGATTAACTCTTCTCTTAAGCGCCATGACCTTGAAAAAATGATGTACACACACAATTAACCAAGAGGGGGTGAATTGGTTTATAACAGAGAGTTAAAAATTTCTTTGAAAAACAAACTAGCAGCGAAATTAAAAATGTATCGTATCACTCAATCACCCTTTATCAAAATTAAAAATTTTCTTTCAATCAAGATACACCTTGGACGCATGTAATGTCAGAAACACTTCTTATTGATTATGTTTTGATCACTCAAGAACAAGTAATGAAAGATAACTAGATTAGAATCAAGAGACAACAATTTATACTGGTTCACCTCTCAAAAGAGAAGCTACATACAGTTCCTTCCAACCAAACCTTGGTTAGAGTTTCACTAAATCAAATTCTATTCTTTACAAGCTTTTACAGTTGATTTCCTTTATCAAACCTAGATAAAGAAAACAAATTTATCCCTATAGACTTCTAAAGACCAAGAACCAGACTACACCACTCTGTTCCATCCTCCAGAGAACACTACCCCAGAAAAAAACTTTAAAGAACCTTTTTGATCTTAGAAAATACAAGAACTAAAAACAGACAAAACAAATCATAGTTAAGAGTTCAAGAAAGATATCACTTCATGATCCTTAGTTTATGAATTAGATGTATTTTACCAATCAAACAAAGTTTGAACGAATGCTTTGTAGAACACAACTTTCTTGAAACCTCTTGTTCAGTCTTTGTTCAAAATAACATGATCTTTGATGTATGAAAACAGAGTTTTGAATCAAGATGTAGAGAAAATATTTTCTCAAACTTTTTCAGATCAATATGTAGCCCAAGTGGGAGATTGTTAGGAAATTAAATTTCCTGACGTTATTATGTGCTACATATTGTATTAATAATTATATTATGTTATTTAATATATATTGAATAAACTGAAGTGATCAAAATATGTCCAAATAGATTCCTAAATAAAATATGGGACAAATGGGTGGATACATTAATGCATTAAAGATAAATCTCATAAGGAAAGGCTAAAGACTAGAAGATTAAAGATAAATCACTACCGCGATGGAAACATGTATGCATTATTTGTTTAAGATTTATTGATGATTCAATATGATGTTACTGGGATTTTATTGGGAGATGGTTTTCACCATAAGGATTAAGGAATTAATTTTACAACAAATTATAATCCCACCCCTTGTGTTTTTCTCAATTTGCACCCAACATTCCTTCTTTTTTATACATTACTTTTACCCTCGTTAGCTAACGTCAATTGAAATTTTTAGAGCAGACGAAATTGCCCGCTAGATAAAGTTACACTCGTATCGTCTGTGTTTTTCTCAAATTGCACATGATACCCCTTCCTTGAATATGACTCTGACGAACGGGCCAAAGCTATTGATGTCACTGGCCGCCATGGCGCCAGTGTCCAGGGAACCAGACGCAACAGTGACGGTGGCTGAAGCTACGACGGGAGACGAGGAAGTGGTCGAGGTGGTTGTTGCTCCAGGGGAAGTGGGTACACCCGGATGTTGTGTTTGTGAGCGAGGATAACTATGAGGATGAAGAGATGATGCTGTTGTGGGAGAGGGAGGAGGAGGAAAAGGTGGTGGTAGTAAGTGAAGAGGGGTTGTTGAAGAAAATGAGGATTTATAAAACGCAAGATGTGATTATGAGAATGAATATGAAACTATTTTAGACATAAATTTTCATTAAAAGTCATGTGATCAACATGTGCCTATTTTCTATTAAACTATTAAACAATGTTTAGTATGGACAAAGTCTGAGTGTAATGTGAACTAAACAATTAAGGAGTTTTTATTTGTAAGATGCAAAAAATGAGGAGTATCTTATGCAATTGGAAAAAAACAGAGGGGATGCGAATGTAGTTTACTCTAAATTTTACTATTAGTTACAAATCATAATAATTAAGTTTAAGTGAATAATAGAAAATATGCTAAAAATAATATGGTAGCTGATCTGTTTTCTTAGAAAATCATTCATGAACATCTAAATGCTTATTGATAGTTAGAGACAAAGAAAGATATATAAGTATGATAAATAATATGATACCAAAAAATGTTTATATACCATTACTATGTTTTCTTGAACCATAATGTAACCATAGAAGGACATACGATACCAATGACTGAAAAAATGAGGGAAAAAAAAGAAGGAAAGTTGCATCTAATTATCAACTTAGAAAAGTAATGAATGTGAGTATTGGTGTTGTCATACAATATTTTATGTAATTTTCCTAATAAATTATAGAAAAATATTATTAATATATATATATATATATAAGATATGTTATTTGATTGGTAAGAATGATTGAAAAAGAATGTTATACAAGAATTTACACTTATTCGTACACGTGAATTCTCTGAAATGGAATAGTATAAACTCTCATATATTATTTAAGAGTTAACACTCTTAATTGTTAGCCAATGAAAAATCATAATAAATATAACTCTTAAGGTAATTATTATAAATTTCAATCAATGGATCCTTCATGACTAGGTTTGGCAAAACGGGCCTGGCCCGGCAGGCCAGCCCGTTTGGCCCCCAAAAAAATGCGGGCTGGGTTCATATCCGTAACCCATATATGCAAAACGGGGCGGGCTAGCCCACCCCGCAAAAATGCGGGTCATTAGCGGGTCGGGGCGGGCCAACCTGCAGGTTGCTATTATAAATAAATATATAAACAATATTTAATTTAAGTTACTTTTTTTCAGTTTTTGAGTGGCTGACAGTGAAAGCTTAAAAGAAAGAAAAGCTGCTGAAGTGAAAAATCAGAAAGGGAAAGTGAAGTTTCGAGACTCTCCCTCCCCCCGTGACTGAGCTGAGCACCCTATGCTGTGACCCTCGTGAGCCCTGTGCCAGACGCCGGTGTGGCCTGTGCAAGTGCGACGCGCCGACGCCACTGCGACCACCACCACCAGCCAACGATGCGACCTGAACCTACTGCTTCTTCGTGCTTCACTGATTCGTTCCAGTTCCGCACTTCCGCGACCTCGAGTCCTCTCGTTGCTTCGACTTAGCAAGGTTTCTTCATTCTTCAAAAAGGGAAAGTGAAGTGAAGGAGTGAAGGTTGGTCTCCTATTTGGTTTTCTACTGCATTGATTAATTATTATGTTCCATAACCACTTTCACATGTGTGTGCTGAGAAGTTTAGGAAAACTGGAAAAGAGAGAAAGGAGGGTATTTATGTTTGTATTAGCGTGCTATGTTTGTATTAGTGTGCGATTATCAGATTATGTGATGCAATGACCGTTCGATCAAGTTGCGGGAAAGCGTTGAAAGACTATTGGCCTTTGCCCTGACTAAAGTGTCTTTTTTAATTAGTCCTAGCTGTAACTCATACTATCACACTATTACTTTAGTTTTTTTTGTATATAAAAATATTTTGTTGTGGAAAATTATTATTAGGCCTAACCAAAATGATGTACCATAGTGTTTGTGTAAACAAAATGAAGCAATACCAATGAGGTTGGATAAAAAAGAACCAATATTCCATAACGTGATGAATAAATATTCTAGTATTTGATTGTTAATAAAGAAAGTGATTATGATGATAAGCAAAGTTAGTGTATAAAATAGTTAACATAGGAGCTAAACTAGAGAAAAAGCAGTAATGAAAGTCGACAATAGTTAACATATATATATATATATATATATATATATATATATGGAACGTTTAAGCCCATGGGTAGTTACGAGTTGCTTTATAATTATAATGGGTGTTTCAATAATTTTTTTCTAAGCTTTGTTTTACTCAATAATAATGAACTAGTCCTGTAAGACTAAATATCTCAAACTTGTCATGATTGAGATTCATTTGGTAGTTGAAGGCAGGGTGCATTTTGCTGATTTATATTAAAGCAGTAGTGAGTCATGTTGGTTTATTTTCTGTTGTTTGACTAAGTCAAAACAACATAAGGTGGTCCACTCACCTTATCTTCTTAGAAATAAGTTGTTGCTAATCTTATCAGCTAATCTTATCCCTTATTTTAAGGTGCCCACATTTTATGCATATAAAAAAATAATCTCTTTTATGAGAAAAAGTTATTAAAGGAGATGTACACCATGGCCAAGGTCCTTATGCTTTCTGTATAAGAAATGGGAAAAATCCAACCGACTCTATGTGTTGTTCATTAAGACTAAAATATAGGCTGGTCTTAATGGCTCAGTTGAACAGTATGACAATGTGAGAGTGCTCCTGAAATACATTGATGAACAATTTGAGATTTCAGGGAAGGCATTGGCCAGTACCTTAATAATGAAATTTTCTTCCATGAAGCTCAATACTCTGAGGGGTGTGCATGAGCACATCATGTAGATGAAGGACATTGCAGCTCAACTTAAAACTCTATAGGTGGACATCTCTGACTCCTTTATGGTGCATTTCATTTTGAATACTCTCCCAGCACCATACGATCCCTTTTAAAAATATCCGACAACACACATAAAGACAAATGGTATGTTAATGAACTCATGACCATGTGTGTTCAGGAAGAGGGGAGGTTGCAATTGGAACAAGGAAAGAGTTCTCTTATGACGAATGAAAGGAGGGGCACATGAAGAAAGATTGTCCTAAGTTCAAGCTATGGTTTGGAAAAGAAAGGTATGCCTACCTCTTTAGTTTGTTATGAATCTAATATGATTAATCATAACACATGGTGGATTGATTTGCAATATGGTCTTTTCTATATTTATTTGCAAAATGATACCACTTATGATGCTATGCATGTTAATGTTGGCATGAATCGATGTATTATAAATGAGGATTCCTCTATGTTGTGGCACCTAACATTAGGACACATCTCTATCAAGAGAATCAAGAGATTGGTAAATGAAGGGGTACTTAGTGCTTTGGATTTTGCTGATTTTGATACTTGTATAGATTGCATTAAGGGTAAGCAAACTAACAAGTCTAAGAAGGTGCAAAGAGGAGCTCAAATCTATTAGAAATCATACATACAAATATTTGTTATCTAGACATGGATGCAAGTAATCCGAAATACTTTATCACCTTCATAGATGATTTTTCACGATATATGTATCTCTACTTACTTCATTCTAAAGATGAAACTTTAGATGCCTTTAAAGTTTTTAAGGCCGAAATGGAGAAACAATTAGGAAAGCAAGTTAAGATCGTGAAATCCGATAGAGGTGATTAATACTATGGTAGATACACATAGAATGGACAAGCACCTGGTCTATTTGTGAACTTTCTTCAAGAACATGGGATTGTTTCCCAGTACACTATGCCTGGTTCTCTGGATCAGAATGGTGTGGCAAAAAGAAGAAATCGAACCTTAATGGACATGGTGCAAAGTATGCTTAGTAGATCCAAGCTTCCTATTTCATTGTGGACTGAAGAACTGAAGACGATAGTGTACATATTGAACTGAGTTCTAACTAATATTGTCCCAAAGACACCATTTAAGTAATTTAAGAGTTGGAAATCGAGTTTGCGACATGTACGCGTTTAGGGATGCCTGTCTGAAGTGAGAATATATAACCCATAAGGAAGAAGCTTGGCCCAAGGACCATTAGTAGATACTTCATTGGATATGCTGAAAAGTCTAAGGGATACAATTTTTAACTGTCCATTTCATAGTACAAGGATTGTGGAATCAAGGAATGTTAAATTTCTTGAGAATGACTTGATTAGTGGGAGCGATCAATCTAGAGATATTTTTTCTGAGAAAGATCATTCAGTTACTTAACCATCCACTTCAGATCTTAGATTGGTTGTTATTAAAAATACCCTTCTAGCTCAATCGGGTGTTATGCAACCTATCATTCAAGATCCACAACCTGCTGATAATCTAGTAGATCAAGTTGTTCATGAGGAGCAAGAATAAATTGTTGATCAACCAATTGAACAACAAGTTCCTCAAGAATATAATTAAACAACATTAAGGAGATCTACCAGTATAAAGAAATCAATGATATCGAGTGATTTTGTTGTATCTATAGGAATCCGACTATACTATTGGAGTTGAAAATGATCCTGAAATATTTTTACAAGCCATGAGTTCTAAAGAATCAAACTTGTGGTATGATGCTATGAAAGATGGTATGAATTCTATGGCATCGAATCGAGTCTGGGATCTTGTTCAGTTGCTTGATGGTGCAAAAGGCATTGGATGTAAATGAATCTTCAAAACTAAGAAAGACTCATTAGGAAGCATTGAGAGATATAAAGCAAGATTCGTAGCCGTAGCCAAGGGATTTAATCAAAAGGAAGGAATCGACTACAAGGAGACATTCTCTTTAATATCTAAGTAAGATTCTCTACAAGGAGACATTCTCTTTTGTATCTAAGTAAGATTCTCTTCGCATCATTCTAGCACTGGTTGCACATTTTGACTTAGAGTTGCAACAAATGGATGTGAAAATGGCTTTTCTCAATGGAGACATAGAGGAAGAGGTTTATATGAAACAACATGAAGGATTCTCCTCTCTAAGGGTAAGCAATTGGTACGCAAGCTTAAGAACTCTATATATGAAACAAGCCTCTTGTCAGTGGTACTTAAAATTTCATGACATTATTTCTTCATTTGGTTTCGTAGAAAATGTTATGGATAATTGTATATACCAGAAGGTCAGTGGGAGCAAAATTTGTTTCCTTATTTTATATATGGATGATATTTTACTTGCAACCAATGAAAAGGGTTTGCTATATGAGGTTAAACAATTTCCTCTAAGAACCTTGATATAAAGGATATGGGTGATGCCTCTTACGCTATTAACATTAAGAGACAAAGTAAGAGGTGTTCTTGGTTTGTCTTAAGAGACCTATATTAATAAAGTTTTGGAAAGATTTAGAATGAGTGATTGTTCACCAAGTGTATCTCCAATTATGAAGGGTGACAGGTTTAATTTAAGTCAGTTCCCGAAAAATGATCTTGAGCGGGAACAAATGAAGAACATTCCTTATGCTTCAGATGTTGGAAACCTTATGTATGCTCAGGTCTACACAAGACCTGATATTGCTTTTGCGATTGGAGTGTTAAGGAGATATCAAAGTAACCTAGGTTTAGACCACTGGAAAGTTGCAAAGAAAGTGCTATATGTTTAGGAAACTAAGGGCTATATGTTTATGTATAGATGGACTGACAACTTGGAAGTGATTGGCTACTTAGATTCAGACTACGCTGACTCGTTGAAGTCAATAACTTCGGGATATATTTTTATGCTAGCTAGTGGAGCTGTGTCTTGGAGAAGTTTCAGGCAGACCTTAATTGACTGCTACTTCCACTATATAGGCTAAGTTCATTTCTTGTTTTGAGGCTACCTTACATGGTGTATGGATGAGGAGTTGCATTTCCAGTCTTAGAGTTATGGATTCCATTTCTAGGCCAATGAAGATATACTAAGATAATTCAGTTGTTGTTTTTATGGCTAAGAATAACAAAAGTTGTAGTCAAAGCAAGCACATCGACAATAAGTATCTAGCCATACGAGAACGTGCTAAAGATGATACAGTGGTTATTGAGCACATTAGCACTGAGTTAATGATTGTTGATCCTTTAACTAAGTATATGCCACCATTTAATTTTAAGGATCATGTGGAAAGGATGAGACTTGGTTCCCATATGTGATTTTCATTGTAAGAATGATATTAAGAAACTCTATTGTGATGTTTTTCATTCAGTTTATGTGCATCTATAGTTATTTATTTTAAGATGAAAATATAATGAACACTTACGCAAATAAACCAAGAGGGGGGGCGGTGCATTGGTTTTACCTCAAAGTTTTAAAATTTCCTTTCAAAATTTATAACAGCGGAAGACTTCAAAAGGATCGTATCAATTTAAAACCAATTAGAAATCAATTTACTTCATCAACCAAATTACTCTTGAGCAGTAACCAAGTTTATATGATGAACAAAATCTATACTTCAAGAATTTAATGAAATATAAACTGAAATCTAATGCACACAAGATTTATACAGGTTCAACTCTCAACCCTGGAGGCTACATCCAGTTTTCTTCCAACCAAATCTTGGTTAGAGTTCCACAATAACAAATATTTGTTCTTTACAAGCTTACAAAATGATCTCTCTTACCTTCCCTAGGTAAAATTCAAATTCTACTCCTTATAGACTTTTCAAAAGACCAAGAACCAGAGATCCCTTCTTTATTCTTCCCTCTGGAAACCCTTTCTAGAAAAAGCTTTAAAGAATACAAATGTTATATGGAAATACAACACAATTATACAACAAATAGTAACAAAACAAAAGCTTTAGGTACAAGAAAGATATCACCTTATATTCCTCAGCAATTATAATGATATGAATGATTCAATCAACCTGAGATTATATGCAAAAGATGAATACCACTCTTTCTTGATAACTATCTTTAAGCTCTAGCTTGAATAAGTCTTTAATCCATGAGTATCAAGACCAAAAACTCAAGTAAATCTCAATGACACTCATCATATTTGATTATCTCACTAATTTCAGCCTTGGGTACACTTGAGAACTTTAGAATATGTATATCACAAAGTTTGCACGAGTAACTTTTTCATTCTTACTTTTTTTTCACTCAGACTCGGTTTATAAAAAAATTGCTTTAACTAACTAGAATTGATTCATTCATCAATTTAATTAATTATTTTAACTATTGTAATCGATTATTTTATCTATATAATCGATTAAATTATTCATTAGAAATCTGGAAATCTGTTACAAACAGAATAATCGATTAAATCACCTTGTAATCGATTAATCCAGACAAACTAAGTTTTACAATGCATACATGTAATCGATTAAGTACCTATTTAATTAATATTAACACAGACCATGCCTAAAACTTAACAATGCATATTTAATCGATTACTAAAATCTGGTAATCGATTAAACCAGATGAACATGCTGTGTAAAATTATGCAGAAGCTTATGTAATTGATTATTTCCCAAGATAATCGATTATCATAGGAAGTTCTCAATTTTGTGTAAAGTTAATTTAATCGATTACAAGCCAGTGGTAATCGATTAAAATGTTCATAAGGCATTTTCCAGAAAACACTCACACGCCCGTAATTGATTATTTCACCTAAATAATCGATTAAATCAGTGAAGAAATGTTTTATACAATTCCCAATTGCCTTTATGAAATTCTATAAGTTTGCTAATTACCACATGGTTAATTCCTAACAAATGAATGTATGAATGCATGAATTATCAATTGCTAATGAGGATTATAAAGCTTTATCTAATGAACCAAGCTTAAACATAATTACATATGCCATCAAATTGATTAGACATGTAAAATATCAAAACTCATTTACTTCAATCATCTTTGAATCCTTTGCTTCAACTTCTTTGACTCTAACATGAGAAACATCAATTAAGTTTGGACCTAGAATAAACATTGGGTTTATTCATTAAGTTGTATGGGCTTGAGAAATATAATGTAATGTAATACATGGAAGATACTACGCGTGTATATATTAGAGGAACTATCATCATGATTCACGTATTTTATTTCCCACTAAAGTGTATGATGAGATATGTGGACCAAGTGGGAGAATGTTGGTTTATTTTTTGTTGCTTGACTAAGTCAAAACAACATAAGGTGGTCCACTTACCTTATCTTCTTAGGAATAAGTTGTTGCTAATCTTATCCCTTATCTTCATAGGAATAAGTTATTGCTAATCTTATCCCTTATTTTAAGGTGCCCACGTTTTATGCATACAAAAAAATAACCTCTTTGATGGGAAAAGGTTATAGAAGAAGATGTGCACCATGACCAAGGTCCCTGTGCTTGCTATCTGAAAAACTTAATACACCATCAGTGAATGATAGTGAAAGCATAGAAGATCCTAAAGCTAAAAGTCAAATTAGTTTGAAGATTCATAAACTGTTTACAAATTACTTGACTCACGAATAACTACAAATCATCTTTGGAGCAAACAAGATTAGCAATGGCATGAGGTATTTATGATCTTAATTTTTCTACACTTAATCTAATTGCTTATGTTGTTTATGTATATGCATGATTAGATTATTTAGTTTTTCTTACAAGTTAACCATTTTACAAATGGATAATTAATGCGTGCGGTTTCTCTCTATTATTTAGATGTTAGGCATGACAAATATTTTTTTTTTAACTGCACTAATTCTTAGCATGTGAATTTAAACTTAATTTAACCTACAAAATCAATTTGTAAGAGATGATCCTCCAGTTAGGTTTATTGCTAATTGACTCACCATTATACCATTATGACTCACACTATACCAAGATTACATGATTACTAATCATGTACTAATATCTCTTCCAAAAACGGTGTATTGCTTGACTCACACCAATAAGTTTTTATTATTACTATGGTATTGATACAAAGTAATTCTCGTCGAAAATGAATATTTTTATTCTAACACAATTTATTTCATACTCAATGTTAGAATTTGAACCCTGCATCAATTAATTAAGGGACTTATATCGGTATATTTTTGCAATAGTTGTTGTGACTCACAACATTTGGTGATGCTAAGAATCTTTGTTGTATGTTGTAACAACCCATTAAATATTTTTGTTGTGTGTTGTAACACTGAAATAAATGCACTTTCGCAGAATCTATACCTGGGGGCACGAAGGGTTCTAGTGACACGCACAGGGCCATTAGGTTGCGTGCCAGCAGAATTGGCTATGCATAGCCAAAATGGAGAATCTGCAACAGAGCTACAACGAGCCACTAATTTGTTCAATCCTCAACTCGTTCAACTACTTCACGACCTCAACACTAAAATTGGCTTCGATGTCTTCATTTCTGCAACGCCTTCACAATGCATTTGGATTTTGTTAGTGACCCATAAGCCTATGGTATGTATATGTCACTAACCTTTGTTTTTTGTGTTCTTAAATGTTAATTCCTTCTCGTTTCTAATTAGAATATGATACATTGTTAGTCTAAAGATACTTTTTAGTAAAGTTTTGCAATGAAAAATAGAATTTTTTTTAATTTGATTGATAATTTTACCATGTTAACTAATCACAAAATATCATATCTTTAAAAAGATTGAGTCTTATTCAGATTCTCTTAAAAGTCACACATATTATTAAGGGTCTGTTTGGATGTAAGTTTCTCTAGAAGCACTTCTAGAAGAAGAAAGTAAGAAGAAAAAAATGAAATGAACTTCTCCATAAGCTAAAATGAGTTTTCCATTAGCTCATTTGTAGATCTCATCTCATCTTTTAAAGAAGCTATATTGGTGAGCTTATAAAAATTAGCTAATGGAGAGCTTATTTTTTGCTTATGGAAAAGTTCATCTCATTTTTTTCTTCTTATTTTCTTCTTTTAGAAGTGCTTATAAAGAAACTTACCTCAACAGACCCTAAATATAACTTGTTGATAATGTAAAAAATAAATTTTACACGGACATTGTATAATAATTATTTTTTCTTAACAAAAAATGTGTGTAAAATACACCTTCAAATCAACGAAAATATGTTGAGAAACTCTATAATATGCGAAATTAAGAAGAATGGGAGCTTCACTCTTTAAATTAGAGATTCTAATTTATAGTATACGAGTAAATAATTTTTTAAATGAAGCTTATTTAATAATGATTATAAGTATGATAAATAATAATTTCTTTAAATGATAAATAATTTGGAGATTGTAATTTGCAACATTAATTAACTAAGGTTAATATATCAATAATATATATATATATATATATATAATATGTTGAAATTGAACGATTCATCTGTTGATTTGAACATATTTCATTTTCTTATCCACATGCAAGTATATATCAGAAAAATAAAATAAAAAGAGAAGATATTTAAGAATGATTGATTGCATTTATCATATCCAATATCCAAATGTTAAGGAGGTCTAGTTAAGTTGGTTGAATAGGGTGTGTGAGTTGTTGTAAATTGCTTAACATTGTATTCGATTCTTATGGATAAAAAATACCTAATTTGCAAATAGACTGATTTGTAGAATCAGGTTAAATGTTGTGGGAAATTGGTTACAAGGAATGGGGACCATTTTGAGTAGTTGACATATCAAAACATGGTTGCCCTGGCCTATGGTCAATAGCAAGACATATTTAAGAAGCTTGGTGGCTTCCCTCTGTACACTAGTGTGTGGTCATGCTTGCTGTAAACATTAATATGTTACCATGTGGGATTTTGGCTTATATAAAAAATGAGAACTACTTTACTTTTTTATTTATATTCATTCAAAAGACTAATTTTTAACACATGAAATTCATTCAATAACAAAATGGGCCAAAAAAAAGGTTAAAATATTCTTGATGTAAAACCAAATAAACAGTTAAATACTGGAAAATCTACACTTGCATTACTCTTTTGAGATTGTTATGCTTTTCAACTAACTTTTGTTGGTTTAACAATTTGAGAAATCCGCATGAAGCATAATTGCTAAGCAATATTCCAATTTGGAAGCTTTAAGTAACCTTTTTATTCCACACACAGGGTTTGTTACATCAAAAGTAGCATGTTGTGGTCAAGGAGCATACAATGGAATCGGACTCTGCACTTCTGCTTCTAACTTGTGCTCAAATAGGGATCAATATGCATTTTGGGACCCCTTCCATCCATCAGAGAGAGAAAATAGATTGATCGTGGATAAATTCATGACTGGATCCACTGAATACATGCACCCAATGAACCTTAGTACAACTATTGCTTTAGATTCTACAACCTAATGCATCATTACTATATGAGTTGCCTTTTTTCTGGTCTGCACACCTAGTTTCTACAAGATATTGTATTCTACATAGGATATAAAACATAAATGGGACTCCTACTAAATGAAGGTACTATAAGGAATCACACTTATATGAGCAATGTACTTATAAAAAACTTTAGTTACCAAACCTTTAGTAAGTTGGTCAGCTAGCATGGAATCAGTCCCTATATGCTCTATGTAAATATGTCCATTCTGAAATCTTTCCTTAACAACCAAAAACTTGATGTCAATGAATTTTGACTTGCTTGTACTCTTATTGTTGTTGGATTATTGAACTATTAAGTTATTATCACAATAAATCCTCAGTGGTCTTTCAATGCCATCGACCACCACAAACTAATGACTAAGTTTTGTAGCCATATTTCATGGTTGGATATCTCAAAACAAGCAACAAACTCTGGAGCCATCG
This sequence comes from Glycine tomentella, assembly GCA_007407185.1. Classification (NCBI taxonomy): domain Eukaryota; kingdom Viridiplantae; phylum Streptophyta; class Magnoliopsida; order Fabales; family Fabaceae; genus Glycine; species Glycine tomentella. The sequence continues at coordinate 32,403 of PYAF01004390.1, read as the reverse complement.
TTGAAAAAGTTATGAGACTTCCAAGAGATTCCCTCCAGCCAACATATATATGCATCTAGATGTGGAGCGTTTGTTGTCTTAGCATCCAACAAAATCAGAGTCTGAGTATCCGATGATCTAAAAATTATCAAACTTTTGATAAGTGAGCATGTACCCTTTTGTTCTCTTCAAGTAACGTATGACACATTTTACTTCCTTCCAGTGTAGCATTCCAAGATCTCTCAAGTATCTTTCTAGAACTCCTACAAAAAATGCTATGTCGGGACAAGTACAAACTTGAACGTACATCAAACTTCCCACTACTGACGAATAGGGAATCTTTTGCATCTCATTTCGTTCAAGGTAATGTTGGGGAATTGTTTGAGAATAAATTTTTCTCCTTTAGCTATAAAGGTATCTCCTAGTTTACTATCTTTCATGTTGAATCTATCTAGGACCTTATCAATATAGGTCTTTTATGACAACCTTAGGATACCTTGAGAGTGATCTTAGTATTTTGATACACCTAACACAAACAAGGCTTCCCCAAGATCTTTCATTTTGAAATTTTCCGTTAGAAATATCTTGGTCTCATGCAATAAGCCTATATTGTTACTAGCAAGCAATATATCATCAACATATAATACCGAGAATATGTATTTACTCCCACTGTACTTATGATAAACACAATCATCAACTGCATTTGCCTCAAACCCGCATGAGATAATGACTTGATGGAAGTTGTTATACCATTGACAGGAATCCTGTTTGAGACCATAGATGAATTCTTTAGATTTCACACCACGGACTTTGAATCACCTAACACAAAGTTTTCTGTTTGCACCATAGAAACATAGTATTGACATCCATCTAATACAACTCTAGATCATTACGAGCTAGCAGTGCCATAATAGTTCTAAAAGAATCCTTTGAAGACAACAAAGAAAAGGTTTCTTTATAGTTAATGTCTTCCTTTTAAGTAAAGTCTTTAGTGACTAGACGAGCCTTATATCTCTTGATATTACCCTTTGAATCCTTCTTGGTTTTAAATATCTATTTACAACCAATAAGTTTCACACCTTCAGGAAATTCGACGAGATCCTAAACGTCATTGTCTTGCATATACTTCGTCTCATCCTTCATGGCGTCAATCCATTTTTAAGAGTTAGAATTGCATATAGCTTGACAAAAGTTGATTGGGTCTTCCTTTATTAAACTAATGCCATCCTCATGTTCTTGAAGAAAGATAATGTAATCATTTGGGGTTGCACGTATCTTCTCTCCAATGGATCTCGTTAATGACACTTTTTGAGGTTGTTGAAGTTGCTATATAGGTATTTAGGGAGAACTTCATTGTTGTCTTGTTCTGGAACAATGTCATCAATAATTGTTTGAACATTGTTTTCTATTATTGTTGTTGTGTCTTGAATAGTAATAGGTATGAAGACTGAATCATTGTCAAAAACAAATTCTTCCTCAAAGACAACATTCCTTATGTTCTCTTGATTCCTAAACTTAACTTCCTTAAGAAATCTCAAATTTCCCATCTTGAAAAAAGATGTTGAAGTGGGATTATAAAACTTATAGCCCCAAGAGAGTTTAGCATAAATAGCCAACAAATTAGCATCTAATTCTTGAATCCAACTTTCTTTCATGTGGCCTACAAGGTTGTGCCTCAGGTGAATAACCACAAATGTGCAAGTGACTAATGCTCAGCTTTTTGCCAATTCAAAGTTCAGAAGGGATTTTGTTAACTGCTTTACTTGACACACTATTAAGGATGTAAACTAGAGTCTTTAAGGCTTTTCTCCAAAGTGACTATGGCAAAGAAGACTCACCATATCCTTAAGAGTTCGGTTTCTTCGTTATGCTAAACCATTCAAGCTAGGGTTGCCTAGCATAGTGTTTTGCAAAACAATTCCAACTATTTGAGGAAAAACGCAAAAGGCCATGGACTTTGTTCTGCTGATCCGTCATATATGCCATAGTACTCACCACCACAATAAGATTTTATAGCCTTAATTTTCTTTCTAAGTTAAAGTTCAACTTCAGCCTTAAAGGTATTAAAAATGTATAGTGATTGAGACTTCTCATGTATCAAATATAGGTAATTTTATCTTGAGTAATCATCTATGAACATAAGGAAATATTGTTGTTCATTCCAAGAAGTTGTAGCGAAATGACCACAAATGTCCGTATGTATTAGTTCTAAGACATAATTATCTCTTTCGGCACCTAATTTCCATATGTTTGTTTGTTTTCCCTTTATGCATTCACATAGACTTCAAATTTTGATAAATCCAATGGATTAAGACCTCATTCGACACAAGTCTCTGAATTCTCTATTTAAAGATATGGCCTAAACGCTTATCCCATAAGGTGGTTGAATTCTCATTTAATTTTCCTTTGGTACTGATAAGTGTCATATTTTAGTAAAATTAGGGTTTCAATGCTGTCACTTTTCTTTTTATTTTAGTAAATTCCTTAATTAAAAAGCCCTAAACCTAGTTGTTTTATGTTTTGTGTAAATATGTAGGGTCTTATTCACATTTTGGAAGATTCATCCACTCAAAACCGGTGTTTTAAAAGATACCAATTGTATCTGGAGCATCCAAACAAGCAAGACAAGCAAGAAGGGGCAAAAGGATATTTTTTGAACATTTTCTAAGCCTAGAACGTGAATATAGCTTAGGATAGCTTAGGGAGAGAGAGAGAAGTGAGGAATTATTGTAAAAACTCTGCCGAAAAGAATCGATGATGGTTGTCTTCATCAATTCTTCCGTTGATCATGTGCTTTCCACAATGATTGGCTAGCTTCTCCTAAGGATTGGATGTAATCTTCTACCCATATGTATCTCTTTTAATATTTGTTTTGCATGAATCTTTTCTACTTGTTATTGGTAATTTCATTCTGCTCTTAATGTTTGATTCTACTTGATCACTAGTTTCACGAAATAGGATTCTAAGTTTTAACTGGAAAGTATGCTTAGGATTTGAACTGAATGATTTTACTCTTTATGTTACGTTGCTAGGAATAAAGCATGACATTTAGATTGCAATCAACACGCGATTATGATTGTAATGCTGGGATATTTATTTCATATGCGAGGAACCGATATTCGATAAATATTCTTAGGATTCTCAAATGCAAGGGATCGATTTGGGGTGATTTTATGTGTGCATCAATAATGATAGGAAATGATTTATACATGGTAATGTTAATTGAATACTAAGGGTATGCATGATGAAACCTAATCCTACTCTTTTCTTGAATTAATTAAACTCGCTTTAGTTACCTTCCATATACTTATGTAATTTCGATGTACTAAATTCGTTACTTTCATATTTTCTTTTATCTCCATTACGTTCACAAAAACATGAAACTCCGCTTACACTCTTGGTACATAACTATTAAACTGTTAAATTTTATTTTGATTAACTGAGTAACTCAAGTCCCTGTGGAGACGATCTTTTATAAAATTTTGTAACTTACCACGATAATTGGTACGCTTGCCAAAAGTTCTAACAAGTTTCTAGTGTCGTTGACAGGGACTTGAGTCGCTTACTCAGTTCTTTTAAATTTAATCTTTCAGTTTAATAGGACTTTTTTTGTACTTTCATTATTTACATTTATTTTTAATTTTTGTATAAATTCTCTTTTTATATTTTTATTAACCTTGGTGCTTACTGGATCTTGTAGTTTGTTCTTTTTCCTTTATGCGAGGTAAGTTTTCTACAGATAAACCTTTGTTTGATCCAGAAATTACCAAAACAGAAAGAAAAAGAAACATGAAGCCAATACACCACCAGGTAAAACTTCATCTATCGATTCTCCTTCACCAAAAAAACCACTTGTACGTGATAATATGACTGACAGAGGAGGGGAAGAAAATAGACCACCAAGAAGGACTCTTGGTGACTATGCGTACCAACAAGGACCAAAACACTACAACAACATAGTCATCCCTCCTTTCGACAATAAAGTTGTGGAACTTAAGCCAACATTACTCAGTCTAATTGGCTCACATCCATTTGCTGGCTTAGATCATGAGGATCTATACACGCACTTCATGGAACTATGCAATACCATGGGAGCCTCAGACGAAGATGCTGAAGTTGTTTACCTTAAAGCTTTTCTATTTTCTTTGACAGGTAAAGCTAAGACTTGGCTCTAGTCACAACCAAACAAAAGTCTCAACACATGGGAAGAATTGGAGGAAAAATTCATCGCTAGATTCTTTCCTCCATCAAGATTCATCAATGCCAAGTCAGCAATAGCAACATTTTCTCAAGGAGCAGATGAACCTCTCTGTGAAACTTGGGAGAGATTCAAATCATTACTTCGAAGATGCCCAAACCATAATTTTGATGATGCTGCGCAACTACATATTTTCTACAGTGGTTTAAGGCCTCAGACAAAAATGATTCTAGATGACTCAGCTAGAGGTACTATGATGTCAAGAAGCCCAGAGGAAGCTATTATAATCATTGACTCCATAGCAGCCAGTGATTACCAATCTCATCATGATAGATCTCTGATTCAGAGGAAAGTCATAATGGAGCTTGACACTTAGAATGTCATTCTAGCTCAAAATAAATTGTTAACTCAGCAATTAGAGGCCTTAGCCAAACAAATAGGCCAACTTCCTCAACAAATTCAACATGGAGGATAGCAGAAAACATATATAGCTCATGAAGTACAACAAATTCTGAGATGTGATTTCTGTGGTGGAGAATATCAAAATGGCCATTGTCCAGCACTTGGAGAATGCCAACCAGAAGAGGAGGCTCATTATTTGCAGAACCAGACCAGACCTTAACAAAATTACCAAGGAAATTATCAAGGTTACCGAGGCAGTCCAGGTTCAAATCAACCTTATTGGTGACGACAAAATAATAATGCATATACTACTACAATCAAAAGAATACAGATGCTTCCATCAAAAATCTTGAAGCTCAGGTAGGACAACTTGCAAAACAACTCTCTGAACATGGAGGTGGTTCTTTCTCAGCAAACACACAAGTCAACCCAAAGGAACAATGTAAAGTTATTACAACAAGGAGGGGGATTGTGGTTGGTTTAAAGGATGATAATAAGAAAAAAAATGAAGGAGTTGTAGAAAAAAATGATGAAAAAGAAAGAGTTAAAAAGAAAAAGAGAAAAAAGAGGAAGTAGTGACTATTGAAAAAATTGAAAAGAAAGTAATGAATGAAGAAGAAAAGCAGAAAACAAATGATAAAAGCAAAGTTGTGCTTATTCCTCCACCAGTTCAGCATATGCCTTATCCACATGCTCCAACAAAGAAAACAAAGGAAAGGCAGTACAAGTGTTTCTTAGATATTTTTAAACAGTTGCAGATTAACATTCCTTTTTCTGAAGCATTGGATCAAATGCTAACATATGCCAAATTCATGAAAGATCTACTCACAAAGAAGAGAAGATACACAGATGATGAAACCATAGAGTTAAATGCAGGTTGTAGTGCAATCATCCAAAAGACCATTCCAGAAAAATCAAGAGATCCCGGTAGTTTCACAATCCCTATGACTATTGGGAAATTATCAGGCGAGAAAGCTCTTTTTGACTTAGGTGCAAGCATCAATCTCATACCATTATCCATGGTCGAGCGGATAGGGGAAGTTGTAATCAAACCAACTAGGATGACTTTACAATTAACTGAGAGAACCGTTAAGCATCCTTCTGGTATCATTGAAGATGTGCTGGTGAAAATTGACAAATTCTTCTTTCCAGTCGACTTTGTAGTCATGGATATGGATGAACACCGTGAAGTTCCATTAATTCTTGGTAGACCTTTCATGAAGACTGCCAAAGTCTGAATTGATGTTGATGAAGGAGAACTCACTATAAGAGTTCAAGATGATGCAGTGTAGTTCAACATTCTTGAAGCCATCAAGCATCCCACAGATAAAAGAGAATGTTTTAGAATAGATGTTCTGGATGAGGTAATCTCTGACTCTAAAAGATTGATTCACAGAAAAGATGGTTTGGAGAAAGCACTAACCGAAGCAGTCAAAGATGGAGATGAAGGTGGAGATAAGGAAAGTTCAGAATGTCTTCAACAGTTGAATTATTGCAAAGAAATTCCTTATCACCAGTCTCTCTTTGAAGAATTAAAATAAGAAAAGCAAAAAGAGGAATCAAAGTTGGAATTAAAGGTATTACCTTCACATTTAAAATATTTTTCTCACAGGTGATTTCGAGAAACCAATAATCATCAATGCAACTCTTTCTGAAGAGGAGAAAAAGAAACTGGTAAAAGTTTTGCAGAAAAACAAAGAAGCCATTGGTTGGACATTGTCAGATCTAACAGGTATTAGTCCTTCTTACTGTATGCATAGAATTTTAATGGAAGAGGATTATAAACCTGTAGCTCAGCCTCAAAAACACCTTAATCCAACCATGAAAGAGGTTGTCAGAAAAGAAGTAGTCAAGCTACTAGAAGCAGGGATGATATATCCTATTTCAGATAGTCAATGGGTAAGCCCTGTACAGGTAGTACCCAAGAAATGTGGTATGACTGTTGTTAAAAATGATAAAAATGAGCTAATCTTAACTCGTATTGTTACGGGTTGGAGAATGTGCATTGACTATAGGAAGCTCAACAAAACCACTAGGATGGACCATTTTTCATTACCTTTCATGGATCAAATGCTGGAGAGACTAGCATGTTAGCAATATTATTGTTTTCTTGATGGTTATTCAGGATACAATCAAATAAATGTTGATCCTGAAGACCAAGAGAAAACAACTTTTACTTGTCCCTTTAGTGTTTTTGCTTATAGGAAAATGCCTTTTGGTCTCTGTAATGCACCTGCTACCTTTCAACAATGCATGCTTGCTATCTTTTCTGATCTTGTTGAAAAAAATATTGAAGTATTTATGGATTATTTCTCTGTTTTTGGATCTTATTTTGATTTATGCCTATCTAACTTGGATACTGTTTTAAAAAGTGACGTATTGAAACAAATCTTGTACTCAATTGGGAAAATGTCACTTTATGGTGACTGAAGGTATTGTATTGGTCACAAGATATCTGTGCATGGCATTGAAGTTTGCAAAGCCAAGGTGGACGTTATTGAGAAATTACCACCACCAACAAATGTCAAAGGCATTATAAGTTTTCTGGGACATACAGGATTTTACAGACAATTCATCAAAGATTTCTCCAAGATTGCCAAACCATTGAGCAATTTATTGAACAAAGAAGTCCCATTTCATTTTAATGATTCCTTCTTAAAAGCTTTTGAGACTTTGAAACAAAAACTAGTCTCTGCACCCATAATCACTGCACCCAATTGGACACTTGATTTTGCAATAATGTGTGATGCAAGTGAGTATGCTGTAGGGGCAGTTTTGGGTCAAAGAAGAAATAAAATTTTCCATGTTATACGTTATGCAAGCAAAGTTTTAAATGAAGCACAAATTAATTATGCAACAACTGAGAAAGAATTACTTGCAGTAGTGTATGCCTTGGAAAAATTTAGATAATATTTAATTGGATCTAAAGTTGTAGTTTTCACTGATCATGCTGCTATCAAATATTTGTTAGTCAAAGCCGATTCTAAACCAAGACTTATCCGTTGAGTTCTACTTTTACAAGAATTTGATATAGAAATCAAGGATAAGAAATGAAGTGAAAATCATGTAACTAATCATCTTTCCAGACTTACCAGTGATGAAGTAACCACACAAAGTCCTGATATTCAAGAAGAATTTCCCGATGAAAAGCTCATCAACATTTGAGAAAGGCCATGGTTTGCAGAAATGGCTAATTTCAAAGCAACTGGTGCAATTCCTGATGATTACACTTGGCACCAGAGAAAGAAGTTTTTCAAGGATGCTAAGTACTTTGTGTGGGATGATCCTTACCTCTTCAAAATTGGAGCAGATAATCTCCTTAGAAGGTGTGTAACTCAGGGGGAGGCAAGGAGCATACTATGGCATTGCCATAGTTCACCTTATGGAGGCCATTACAATGGAGAAAAGATTGTTGCCAAAATTCTTCAATCAGGTTTTTATTGGCCTACCTTGTTTAAATATGCACATGATTATGTCCAAACGTGTAATAGTTGCCAAAGAACAGGGGGAATTTCCAGAAGAAATGAAATGTCATTACAAAACATTCTGGAGGTAGACGCCTTTGACTACTGGGGGATAGATTTCATTGGTCCATTTCCATCATCCTACTCAAATGAATATATCTTGTTAGCTGTGGACTATGTGACTAAATAGGTGGAAGCAATAGCTGCACAACACGTTGATGCAAAGACAGTCATTCGCTTCTTAAAGAAAAATATTCTTTCAAGGTTTGGTACACCAAGAGTATTGATAAGTGACGGAGGATCTCATTTCTGGAACATCCAACTTAAGAAAGTTCTCCAACACTACAATGTCAGACACAAGGTGGCTTCACCTTATCATCCCCAGACTAATGGGAAAGCTGAAGTTTCCAAAATGGAAATCAAAAAAATCTTAGAAAAATAGTTGCTCAGTCAAGGAAGGACTGGTCTCAGAAGTTAGATGAAGCTCTATGGGCATACAGAGTAGCTTACAAAGCTCCAACAGGCCCCCACACCTTTCCAATTGGTATATGGCAAATCTTGTCGTTTACCTGTTGAATTGGAACACAAAGCTTATTGGGCATTAAAATTTTTGAATTTTTATCAGAATGCTGTAGGTGAACATAGAAAGCTCCAGCTTCATGAACTGGAGGAATTGAGGTTTCAAGCTTATGAAAATTCTAAGCTTTATAAGCAACGAGTTAAAATTTATCATGATAAAAAGATTTTGAAAAAGAATTTTCATCCTGGACAACAGGTTCTTTTATTTAACTCTCGATTAAGACTGTTTCCAATGACCATTCCTCATCAAAGAAGTAATGCCCCATGGAGCAGTAGTCTTGGAAGATCCAACCACAGCAAGAACATGGACTGTAAACGGTAGCAGACTCAAAAATTATTTGGGTGGTGACGTTGAAAGACTCACCACTATAATCTAATTGCAAGAAATTTGAGCTACCAAGCCGTCCATCTAAGATGACGTTAAAGAAGCGCTTCTAGGAGGCAACCTAGTATATTCTAAACCTTTCTTTTATGCTTTATATTATTTAAATATATAGTTTGTTTAAATATAGGATGAGGCATGTTTAAAATTAGTAAGAAACCACATTAAAAACATTAAAAAATTTATTTTCTAAAAAAAAAAGTTTAACTCGCCCAGGCGAGTTAACCATGACCAAAATACTCGCCTAGGCGAGTGGTCATCTGCTCACGAAAAAAAAAAAAAGCAACAGAGGTGTTAAAACAAATTTCACCCTATTTTAAAAATTCCAATTTATGCTTTCATCTTTCACCTTGTTGTGACCTAAGCTTTCATAAAAAATCACCCAAAGTTTTCGCCTCTTCCTCCAAAACTTGCCCAAGCCAGTTTAGCTACACCATATTTCACACACCACGCAATTCATCTCAAGTAAGTATTCTTTTTCCTTAAACATTTTGTTACTAGCCATGTAAATACTACCTATTTTGTGTGTTTTGTTTGAATGAAGGGGTTCAACATTAGTACATTAATTAGAAGTAAATTTATGTTTCTTTTTGAAAATACTCTCAACTATCTCTACTCCTCTTCTTTTGTTGAAATTTTGGTGTAGTCTATGTGTAAAACCTCTTCGTTTTCATACACCAACATGTGTGCACACCAACTGTTTGGTGAAATGCCTCAATGAAAACAACCATGTTTTTCTTCTTTATTTTTGCACGAAAATTACTCCTTGAATGTATTAGAAAGCTTCAATGTATGTTAGACTTTAATAGTTCATGAGAACAGCCCATTGTGCATAACTTTGAAATTTTCATTAAAATGACAAAACCTTATTTTCAAAGTTTAAAAGCACTTAGATTGATTCTTCATAAAAGCATACAATTGTTTGAAATGAACCTTTGGAGTATTAAGTGTGAAACTGTTCCAAATTGGTTGAATAAATCATGTGAATTAAAGGCTGAAATTTTACTAAAAATTTGCAAAAGAATAGGTAGTTGTTGATCTAAATGCTTGCTGCCCATTGCATCATGATACATTGACATAAGCAAATCTGAATAAGCAATTTCAAAATCTATCTTGGAACTTTGGCTACAAAGAATTATCATATTTATTTTTGTCGTTGAGATGCTTTTCAGATGGCCCCCAAGAAGCTTGCCACTAAAAGAGCTAGGCATGCAGGAGAAGGGTTAAGCACTGACCTTCCGACAGATTTTATATTTGATGATCAGAGATTTTGTAGTAAGGAGCACCAAAAGCGCTTTGAAGTCATTAAGAACTAAGCATTTCTCAAGGAATGGAAAGTTCAACTAATGGAAGGTGAATATCCAGAATTCAACATGGAGATTGATAGGAGAAGTGGATGCCCCTTGCAGCACCGATGCAAAAATTTCCAATGCTTGGCCAACTGAAGAAGGTGTTCTTGATCAACGATCCCTTGTGCAAGGCCAGTGGATTCCATACGATCCATATGCAATTAATCAATTTCTAGTGAATCCACTCATCCTGGAAGAAGGCCAAAACTATGAATATATTAGCAGGAGGAACATCATTGTAAAGAATATAAATATCTCACACTTAACCAAAAGGGGGGTGAATTGGTTAAGCCTTGGTATTTTAAAAAATTCTTTAATCAAAATCAGAGTTCCTAGGATCTTTATCACTTTTCAAAGCCAAGAACTTTATTCAATCAAGTATTTCAACCCCAAGGATTTCAATGAGTCAAAACTGATATAATTGATCAAGCAATTTAAACAAGAACACAAAGAATATAAGAGTTAAGGAATAGAGAAACAAGACAAGCTGATTTATACTGGTTCACTTCAACACTAGAAGCTACATCCAATTTTCTTCCAACCAACACTAGGTTAGAGTTCTACTATTATAATTTTCTGTTCTTACAAGCAATTACAAAGTCTCCCTTTATCAACCCTAGATAAAGTACAGAAATCTAAAATCCTATTAGATTCTAAGAGACAAGAACCTGAGAACACTACTCAGTTCTTTCACCTAGAGAACCCCTTCTCTAGTTACAAGCAAGAACCCAATTACAATAGCCAATTCACAAAGAAAATAGAAAACAAAAGATTACAACCAGATTAAGGAGAGAGACAACCCGATGATCCAATGATGCAATGCAACATGAAGTTACCAGCTTAGGTTGAATGATTACAAATCAAAAAGAACAACTTTCCTTAATCTTGAAATGGTTTCAAGCTCCAAGAATGACTCAAACACACATGATCAATCCACAATGGAGAAAGAATGACTTTATCCCTTGGAAAACACTTAAGAATGCTCACAAGACTGTTTAAGCTCAGAAATTATGAATGGGTAGTGTTTCACTAAGTTGGAAAAGCAGCTGAGTCAAGGTTCTATTTATAACAGCTTTTTGTAATTGTCTGTAATCGATTAAACGCGCCTAATAATCGATTAAAATGCTCATGTAATCGATTAAATAAACCTTGTAATTGATTAAAGTGTTTAACAAAGTTTATGGGCATGAGCAACGAGCAAAATAATCGATTATTCCATCTTTGTAATCAATTAAGACAGGAACTTGCAAAATATAAAATGCACTGTGTAATCGATTACTATCTTTGGTAATCGATTAAGGCAGGAGCTTGTGGCATTCCAAAATACGTTGTGTAATTGATTACGAAATGTGGTAATCGATTATCTAATGTAAACTTACACAATACATACACAATGTGTAATCGATTACTAGAAATGGTAATCGATTAAAGCAGGAAGATGACTTTTACAATTTAAGCCTGTGCAATCGATTACTACCTATTGGTAATCGATTTTTCCAGAAATTCTTAAAACCGTGAGTAGCAATGTAAAGCTTTGTAATCGATTACTATTTATTTATAATCGATTAAAGTGTTTCAACAAAGCAGTGTATGTAAAAACAAAGGTTAAATAATTGATTATTCCGATAGGTAATCGATTACTTTGTTCTTGAAATTTTTCCAGAATGAACTAAGAACAATTTAATTGATTATATCTTTAATGTAATCGATTACAACAATATAAAACAATTTGTCCAAAAACCTTTGAGTTAAAAAAAACTTGGCAAAATATAAAAAGCTTTGTTTTATTTTTATAAAAACACTTTGTTAAATCAATGAATGAATGATTAAATATGTGAATGCATGGATCAATCAGATTGCTTTCCTTTTACATAAAATTCCAAGTCTTCAAGCATGTTGAAAGCACAAAACTCCTCTTGTATCAAAGACTTCCAAACTTCATGAAGCTCCCCTGGAATCAACAATCATTTCTAGATTTGATGAACAGGCTCTCACCCAGCTACTTTGTGCTCCTGGTTGTGACTTTGCTTAAAACATTGCAGGTAGTAGGGTAAGACTACTGAGAAACAACATGGCAACACTCACTCAAATCTGGATGGCCTTCCTTCTCAGCAACATGCTTCCAAGTGATCATAATTCTAACTTGACTATGCCCAAATGTCAACTTGTTTTCAGTTGCATAGAACAACTCAGTATTAATGTAAGACAGTTGATCTCAGACGCCATTCATCAGTTTGTCATCACATAGCCTCCCCGACATCTGCTGAACCCGAAAAAAGCTAACAGGGCACTTGGATTTCCTACTTTAATAACTGCTTTATGCCAATTTTATGGAGTGCAGGTACTACCTTCCAAGATGATCTGACCTCCCATCAACCTAGCGTTCATCGAAATACTGCCTAGCAAGACAGATGGAGCAGCAGCAGCCACAAGAGCCAGCATCCTTGGAGTCCCTTTCAGCTCATCTTCAAAGAATGGAACTCCAAATGCAGACTTACATGCAACATATGGCTGATCAACAAGCTGCCAACTACAGAGGCCAGATGCAACTCAATGAAAATTTCTACAACTATACACAACATCAACATCACCAGGATCCAAACCCCCTTCCTTGGCCCACTCCAGATCAATTCAGAGCACATGTTGCATAGCCTGGGACAGGCCTGTTTTTCAGGAGGAGGCAGAAGGCCAAGTGGCTGATCGAGATCCTGCAGCTGATCAAGGCCCTGCAGCTGACCAAGAAGCTGCAAACGAAGGAGAAGGAGCAGCTGATGATGAAGATCTGATGCACAACCTGGCTGATTATCTCATTGAACTTCAAAATCTGTGACACTGTTTATAATTTCTTTACCGCTTCTTTAGCCATTTTATTTACTTATTTTGGACATGGATGCATTTTATGGCACATTTTGATTATGTGTATATAGAGAATTTTCTCTGTTTGGTAGTACACAATTTTTTGGATAAAATTTTTGTGTTTTGTTGTATCTAGCATAATTATAAAATAGGTATAAATATTTTTCAAACTTTAGAAAAATTTTGAGACTTAAAAGAAAAATTTTCTTGAAATATAATATACTTTGAAAAAGAATCAACAGATAGTATTTGAAACAATTTGAATTAGATCAAAACACAAAAAGATTTTTGGAAACTATGAGATATGAAAAACAAGGAATGATTTTCTCAAAACACCAAATGAAGATAGAAATTTTTACATAGATTTGATAATATAAAAAATTAGAAAAACACTGATTTGAACATGGAAACAAGCCTTAAAAACTTTAGTAAGTGAGTGCATCCACAGAAATTACATTGAGTGTCCTCACTGATATGTTCTATAATAGATTTTGCATAAATTTCTAATTGTGATAACATATGATTCATGGATATGATTTAGGCCTTCTTTCTTTCTGATATATTTTAAAGCCACTGGCCAAAAAGCTATCCCAATACATAATGAGTTACCATTTTGCAAGCCCTTTGAGCCAAACACTTGATATTTTATTGGAACACTAACCTGGGATAAAAAATTCCCTACCTTGCCTTAGGTTAAGAGAGCAAAGGAGGATTTTGTTGCAAACTTTTATCAGTGGGGAAGCTAAAGTGATGGAATTACTATGTTGTGAAAATGGCTAAAAGTTATTAAAAAAGAAAGAGAAGAAAAGAAGAAGAAAAAAGAAGAAAAGAAAAAGGAAACAAAAATTCCTTGTGTTTTAAATTGTACAAAGATTTGTAGAATCAAAGAAATAGGGTGAGGTTGGAAATATTTGGAGGAAAAAGGAGAAAAAAGAGATAATAGTGGTCTTACCTTTGAATGCTCTCATATTCTTAGGGTAACTTTCCATATTCAGAAAAACCAAGATTCTTTTCAAAAGCCAGGCCAACCCTAAAAAGTCCTAAAGATCCATGATAAATATGTACTTTGATTTGATGGGAAATGAACTGCAAAACTAATCTATAAATATATTAGTGTTGGAATTGAGAATAAACACGCATCTCTAAGAAAATTAAACACATATGGAGAAGTTTCCCTCTATTTAAAATCAACCAAAAAATTTTCTTAAAAGTTTGTTAGAAATGAAATGTAAATTGATCTTAAATTCATTTGTTACTTGAGAAAATCCATCTTTTATGTTTTCAAAATTCTTATGGTTGACGATTTGAAGAATGTTCTAATCACCTTTGAAGTTGATTCTTTTACAAAATATATTCATGTAAAAATACTATCATTTATACTCATACTTTTTGGTAAGTTTCTTTCACAAAATTTGCTTGAGGACAAGCAAGATTCTAGGTTGGGGGTAGTTGATAAGTGTCATATTTTAGTAAAATTAGGGTTTTAATGTTGGCACTTATCTTTTGATTTTAGTAAATTCCTTGATTAAAAATCCCTAAACCTAGTTGTTTTATGTTTTGTGTAAATATATAGGGTCTTATTCACATTTTGGAAGATTCATCCACTCAAAACCGGTGTTTTAAAAGATGCCAATTGTATCCGGAGCATCCAAGCAAGCAAGACAAGCAAGAAGGGGAAAAAAGGTCAATATAAGAAGATTTATCAAGCCAATTCGCCCAGGACTTGCCCAGGCTAACAGATTTCTTCAGCATTAAGACATTAACTCGCCCAGGCGATTGGAACTAGTGCAATTTGCTCACCCAAGCGAGTGGAAGTTCCAGAAAAAGGTGTTAACTCACAAAATTGGTCTCCTGGGCAAGTGAAACAAGGCAAAATTGGTCTACTGGGCAAGTGAGCTTAAGCAGGAGGCCAAAAACTATAAATAGCCATGCACATATGAAGACAAAGGATAATTTTTGAACATTTTCTAAGCCTAGAATGTGAATATAGCTTATGATAGCTTAGGGAGAGTGAGAGAAGTGAGGAATTAGTGTGGAAACTCTGCCGAAAAAAATCGGTGATGGTTGTCTTCATCAATTCTTCTGTTGATCATGTGCTCTTCACAATGATTGGCTAGCTTCTCCTAAGGATTGGATGTAATCTTCTATCCGTATGTATCTTTTTTAATATTTGTTTTGCATGAATCTTTTCTACTTGTTATTGGTAATTTCATTCTGATCTTAATGTTTGATTCTACTTGATCACTAGTTTCACAAAATAGGATTCTAAGTTTTAACTGGAAAATACGCTTAGGATCTGAACTGAATAATTTTACTCTTTACGTTAAGTTTCTAGGAATAGAGCATAACGTTTAGATGCAATTAGCACGCGATTATGATTATAATGCTGGGATATTTATTTCATATGCGAGGAATCGATATTCGATAAATATTCTTAGGATTCTCAAATGCGAGGGATCGATTTGGGTGATTTTATGTGTGCATCAATAATGATAGGAAATGATATATACATAGTAATGTTAATTGAATACTAAGGGTATGAATAATGAAATCCAATCCTACTCTTTTCTTGAATTAATTAAACTCGCTTTAGTTACCTTCCGTATACTTCTGTAATTTCGATGTACAAAATCCGTTACTTTCATATTTTCTTTTATCTCCGTTACGTTCACAAAAACATGAAACTCCGCTTACACTCTTGGTACATAACTATTAAACTGTTAAATTTTATTTTGATTAACTGAGTAACTCAAATCCCTGAGGAGGCGATCTTTTATAAAATTTTGCAACTTACAACGATAATTGGTACGCTTGCCAAAAGTCCTAACAGGTACATTATGAACTATTTTGCAATATTTCATTATAGGTACTAACAACATCAAACATGTATAGACTATCAATTAAAGAATCAAAGCCAACAATATTTGAATGTTGGTAGAGACTAACTTTGTTATTTCCAAGTGAACAAGAAAATCCAAATTTGTCCAAACTAAACATAGAAATCAAGTTTGTTTAAAGGATGGTACAACAAAAGTCTCAAATAAATTCAAATAAAATCTTGTCTTCAACTACAATCTTAAAATTTCAATAGCCTCTATTGCAACCTTTTTTCCATCGCCCACAAAGATGAATCTTTCATCATCACTTGGTTGTCAGCTCCATAGGCAACCCTGCAATGTAACTTCAGAAAAAACTAAAGTAAGAAATTTACCTATCTTTACATGCCAAGTGGCATACTTGGGACATTTTTTCTTCATGTGTCCCGACTTCTTGCAGAAGTTGTAGGTATATTCCTCAACCTTCTTTTGTTTCTTTTTCTAAGAAGGCCCTTCCACAACATCTTTAGGCTTCTTACTATTCTTATTCTGAGAGGTCAAAGTTGTTGGATATAGGGGGAGAATCATGAAGAGTGAAAGACTTTGATTCAAGAATGTGTTTTGAGCTTTCAACATGCTTGGAGTGCCTTGAAGTTTAGTATATGATTCAAGTGTAAGAGAAAGACAATCTGATTGATCCATGCACTCATTCATTCATCCATTAATAAGCTTAAATGATTTTCACTAAAACATCAAAGCTTTTATCTTTTGGTTAAGGTTTTAATCAGATTAAAAGGTTTTTGGAAAAATGATTTTCTTGTTGTTTTAATCGATTACCTAAGTCATATAATCGATTATTTTGTTCTTCGTTCAATCTGAAAAATCTTCATAAAAAAATTAATCGATTACCTATCGGATTAATCGATTATTTGGCCTTTGATTGAAACTGAAAATGCTTTGTTAAAAGTTTTAATCGATTACCATTATTCGTAATTGATTACAAAGTTGAAATCAATTTTTAAGGCTTCCTGGTTTAATTGATTACCATCATTTGTAATCGATTATATAGTTGAACACATTTTTAAAGGTTTGCTGGTTTGACCGATTACCATCATCCGTAATCGATTACATAGTTCATTTTGAAAATCTTAAACTCCTGACTTAATCGATTACCATTATTCGTAATCGATTACACAGTTCATTTTGTGAAACTGAACTTCCTGGTTTAATCGATTACAGCTCGGGATAATCGATTAATTTACTCGTTGCTGAAACCCAGAAACCTTCTTGAATAGATTAATCGATTAAGTGATAATTTAATCGATTACTAAAGCGTTTTAATTGATTATCTGGCGCGTTTAATCGATTACAATTAGTTACAAATCCTTTTATAAATAGTTTTGAAGGATTGACTTGTCTAAGAACTTGATCATTCGTATTTTTGAATATACACAAGCTTTCTAAATTCTCTCAAAGTGATTTTCTGTGTTCTATTACTTCTTGCTTTATTCAAATCATTCATGGGTCTTTGAATGAATCTTGAGCAAGAAACTTTTCAAGGTTAATGAAAAGCATGTGTTGATTTCGTTTTTGTTATTCAACCTGATTTGGAAACTCATGTGCATTACATTCACTGGATCATCAGGTTGTCTCTCTTTTTAATCTTTGTGTGTCAATTCGTATTTGAACTTCTGTTGTAATTGCTATTGTAAGTGGGTTCTTCTTGCTTGGGTCTAGAGAAGGGTTCTCTAGTTAAAGAACAGAGTAGTGTTCTCTGGTTTTTTCTCCTTAGAATTCTAATAGGGTTTTAGATTTCTATTCTTTATCTAGGGTTGATAAAAGGGAGGTTTTGTAATAAGCTTGTAAGAACAAGATTTATAAATAGTGGAACTCTAATCTAGTGTTAATTAGAAGAAACTGGATGTAGCTTCAGTTGTGAAGTGAACCAGTATAAATTGCTTGTGTGTTGTTTCTCAATCTCTATTACTCTTATTGTTCATTGATTCTTTGTTTCATATTCATTGTTCAAAAAATTCTGTTTTGAGCAAATTGATTCCAAGGAGTTGAGCTATTTGATTGAGTAAAAAGATTTATTGGTTTTGAAAGTGATAAAGATCCTTAAACTCTGATTTGATTTAATTTTAAAATACCAAGGTTTAACCAATTTACCCTCCCCCTCTTGGTTATTGTGAGTATTCCTTTTATTTTCAAAAGTCAAGTGAGCATTCTCAATCTTATAACTCTACGCCCTTTCTTCCTCTTGCACACAGTGAAATATAAGCTCATTGAGGGACCATTTATCCTTGTGAGTGTTATAACTCACTTTGAATTGCCCAAAGTGTGCAGGAAGCGAGATCAAAACCAAGTGCACGAGCAAGTCTTTACCAAGCTTTCATGACTAGAGTTTTGATGCAAGATTTGACATTTCAATAATGTACTCCCTCATGTTTTGTTTGTCCTTATACTTCATGGAGATGAGTTTTGTCAAAAGGTTACTTGTGTCCTCCTTTTCACTTTTTCCAAAGTACTGCTCAATTTTCTCAAGAAAATTTCTTTGCACTTTGACCCTAAAAAATAGAGCCTCGAAACGCCTCTCAAATAAAGCACTTCATGATCATGAGGCACATTCGGTTGGACCGATCCCACTTCTCAATTTTTGCCTCATTAAAGGTTTCCATAGTGAAAATGGGTCGTTCCGTCCTCAGTGCCAATTCCAAATCCATAGAGCCAAGAAAAATTTCTACGACTTCCTTTCAGACCTTAAAGTTAGTCCCATTCAGCATTGGGATATAATTCACTTGAGCAACAACATTTGCAACACTAAGAATATTAACTAAATAGAGAACAAAAATTAGTAACATATTCACAAATAACAAGCAAGTCATACAAAAATATATATCAAGACATGCAAATATTTCACATAATAGACCCATCACAAAATATCAAGCACAACATTAATTCCTAGTCTTTGGACAGAGAAATTAATTTGTAATTGGTACTCTCAACGCAATGATCAAATATTGACAATTAGTTCTGTCAAATAATAATCTTTCTTTGGACCAACTATTATTCACATGAAAATCACCTTATAATTGTCACATATTTATCATCATATATATGTTATTATTTGACCAAATTGTATTTTCTTTTAGCCGACCACAATTCGCCTAAATAATCACCTACTAACATCTATATAATTTTAATTAAATCAATTTACACGATAGATATTACTTTGAAAGTATATTATGTCAATCAATTAATTAAAAAATTATCAGACATGTAAGTAAATAAATATGGAGGTACCTAATTGCTAAGTTTGCACTCAAATCATGATAAAAATAATATAAAACATTAATCACAACAAGTAAATACCATATTCACAAATAACGCTATCACTTATTCATAAAGAAATAAAAAGAAAAATTTATAAATCCTGTATTAATTCATTAAGGAAAGTTTTACGGATAGCCAAATATTTTCTATGAATAAATGGCAACAAGATTATTCATATAAAAAATATTTCTTATTATTCGATCACATATAAAAAATATATATATGAAATGAAAATAATGCACCGTACCAAACATCATGATAATGGCTCATACAGGGATTCACAAAACACGTAGAAGTCCCTGTAACTTTGAAAATAATGCCTCCGTAATAAAAAGAGAAAGAAAAATAAAACTTTTGAAAACTCCTTTTCTTGTTTTCATGTTTCCAAACAAAAGAAAAGAGAAAAGAAAAATTTATAAACTCGGTCAGGAACAATATCATATACAATAACCCATGACAATTAGTAATCGAATGGTATCTATATATTTCCATGTTACAGCAGCAAGCGAAAAAAAAAAGTCTCTAATGATCGTATAATTGCGATTGCGATGCCGTAAAAAAATTGCCAATGAATTCAAACCAAATATCGGGCATGACAATTCGTAAGAAAAACGACGATAAATAATTTCCCAAAAATAAATTAGGATTCATATAACCAAAGCGATTTATGCATAAAATATAAATCAAAGAATTTTAAATCCCAATAATCTAAGAGTAATACCACTTGTTGAAATTTTCAATAAATCATATAAAATACTAAATGAGTACTGAAATACATTACCTCATATTAAAGTGAAAGTTTAAAAAATACCTAGATGCATAGAACTTGATCAAACAAACATAACAAAAACGATCACGAACAATTAGTTTTATGTCATTCTTCAATCAAATCACTTTATTTTTTATGAAATCGTGATTTTCTCTTCAAATGAAGGGATGAGAAATGTTTCTTGATTAATGAGAATGTTTCTTGATTGATGTGTTGTAGACCATAATCATGTCTTTGATTTTAAACTTGTTATGATAAACTCACTAAAATATATCACTTATATTGAATCCACCTAATGTAAATAACTAATATAAATATTTTAATATAATATGTCGCCCATATTAATTAATTAAAAATTATAAAATATATAACATTATAAAGATAATATTTAATATTATTTTCAATCTAGTATGAACTTAAAGGGTCACATACTTAAAGTGAATATTAGAGCATGTCTTCTTCTTGACACTTGGTCATCAAAGACAATTTATTCTTTGAAAGCACATTACAAAGATAATCTCAACCTTTAGTGATTTTTAATTGTATAACGCGTGATCCATGGAATAAAGTTCTTTCTGTTCATGGTCTCTTTATAAAATTTTAAAATTATAGATTATGAATCTACAACAAGAGCTCTTATATATTTATATTTAATTTTAATATATACATATTTATGTAAATGATATTTATATTTTTTTTATATAAAAAATCATTCATTTTTTCAACATGAAAGTTTAAAAAATTATATTCCTAAAATAATATATTTTATCTATTCAATGACAACACATATTTATATCTTTCCCTCACATGAGAATTATATTATGAAAATTCATTTAGGTGTTTAATGTTTTTTTTATAATCATTAGTATTTTAATGTCAATAGAATTTTATATATTTAAATTTAAATTTAATGTATACAATTTTTATATAAATTATTTTAAAAAAAAATTATATCAAAACATCTTTCAT
>PYAF01004390.1:0-11207 GCA_007407185.1 Glycine tomentella | reverse complement strand
TTATTTTAAAAAAAAATTATATCAAAACATCTTTCATTTTTAAATTATATTTGAAATTATAAAATTATATTTCTTAAACAATTATATATTTTATTTATATTCCACTTGTGCATATTTATATCCATCCATCGTAAGGACAAGCATACTAGGACAAATTTATTGGATTAATTTTTCAGAATTAAATAAAAATAAAAATAAAATAAACACACACAAATATTCTCTACAACCTCATACATTACACAAGTCAAAATTATAATAATTTATAATTATATTTGTATAACATCTTAATAAAAAAATTACACGAATATTGTTTAACATTATTTCATATGTAAAATTAACAAATACATTATGACACAATAATTCAATATATAATAACTTCAAATCATATATTTTAATGTATGTAAAATATTTAACTTAACGTTGGTTACTTGGATAAATATTACACTTATAACTTAACAAAATAAATAACTAATTAAAACTTACCAAATAATTTATAATTATTTTTAAGTCCAATTAGACATATTAGTTAATATATATAAAAAAACATAAATCATTTATAATTGTAAACTTGGTAATGTAAAGTTTGTAGTTTTATGCTAATGCATGAGCAACAATGTGTGTTCTACTCTTATTCACTTATTTTTGTGTTAACCCTTTGAATTTATATTAAATTGTAATTTTAGTTCTGTTATAATTTAAAATTCATAATTTTGATCCCGTGTTGAGGTATTTAGGGATTAAATAAAATGAAAAAATATATATTAGTAGGAGTTAAGCTCTACTAAAACACTTATTTTGTTTACTCAATATTATAAATATTATTTTGTATATATCATTAGTCAAGAGTTCTTACTTTTTTTCGAATTATAAAAATTTATAAATTAAAAATATTGAATATATAAAATTTTAATTTAATTTTATATCATTTTATATGTTTTTATTTTGAATATTTTATATAATTTTTTTACCAATTTATAATTAAATTTCATAAATTAATATATAAATTATTTACATAATTTATTTTGTAAATTGATTCGAATATACAAATTATTTTACTCTAATTATATAAATCAATATAATTTTAATATGCAAATTATACAAATCACGTAAGTTTATTTTAATATGTAAATTATTTTATTTTAATTATATAAATTAATAATATTTAATTTTAGGAAATTTATATGTTATTATTTTCATTTTAACTAAAATAATAATTTAATAAATAAGTTTTTTTAATACCAAATATATAAATCAAGAAAATTACATAAATTAATTTTTAAATTATTTATATAAATTACTTCATGTAATTTATGAAAAATATGTAAATTTATCTTTATATATACATAATACAGATTTTTATTTTAACTATAAAAAGTAATATATTTTTAATTTTTAATTTATTTAAATAATTTTTTAAAATAATTTATATATTAGTTTATGTGATTATTTTCAAAAAATAGAATAAAATAAGAATGACTATTCGAGGGGCAAGGCAAGGGAAGGCTAGAGCTGACAAGCGAATAACTGCTTCCTGTGGTGAGCATAAACCTTTGGCTCATTGGTTCATACTCAATCTGACTTGATTTTTATATATAATAATTCATTAATTTAACCTTTTTATTTTAACAAAAATAACCTTGAAAAATAAATCCATTGCAATTGACCTCGCGCCAACATAGTAGTAAAACATTCATTCACTACTAGAAAAATAGGCTTTAACATCACTAAGTTAACATCGGTTTTTGATAAAATCGTTGTTAACGAAAACGCGGTGACAAATTCGTAATTAAATGGACTTGGTTAACATCGGTTTTCTTAAAAACCTGGAAATCGATGTTAACCAAGTCCATTTAACATCGGTTTTCCAGATTTTTAAGAAAATCGATATTAACATAAGATAGTTAACAATAGTTTTACAATAAAAACGGATGTTGTTGTTATCATAAAACCTGCCCCCGAATTAAACCCTTCACTCTCGCGCCTATCTTTCCTCTGAATCTCGCTCCTAGCTTCTGTCTCGAACCTACCTTCACTGCTCCTTTTCTCGCGCCTACATTGTCTTAGTTCATTGTCACGGCGCTTCCAGTCACAACGGTTTCAGTCACGGTGCTTCCAGTCATCGACGTTGTCTCACGGTGATTCATTGGTGTCGTTCTACGCTCGCAATTGTCACAGCGTTGTCTCACAGCAGCTCACAATGACTCCCACAAGGTTAGCATTCTTCTGCTTCCATCTATTAATTATGATTAGGTGAGTGATTTTTTAGTGTGTATTATTTGACATCTTTCTCATGAGGTTAAAATTTGTGGGGTTTGGGACTGATTTTGATTACAAACTCAACACTGATGGAAGCTTATAAACCAGTGTTGTTCTCATGCCACCATAAACCACCTTCTGCTAGCATACCCCACATTGATGTGGCATTGTTGTGGCTTCATTTTTCTTATTCTTTAAAGTTGATGTCCCATGTTCATTGGATTGCTTCTGCTTTGTGTTACTATCCACAACCGCACACAAATATCAACCACATGACATTGCTTTCTCTTGAATTGAGTAACCATACTTATCGCTTGAATTAAGTAACTAATATTATTTGTTGAATTAAGTAACTGACATTTAGTTTTCAAGTTTGACTAACCACTCTTATCTCTTAATTAAATGTGTTTGTTTTTTTCTGTTTTGTAAAAAGTCGTTAACCAAGTTTACCTTTTTGCAAAGGAAGCGTGTTGATTCAAGGTTTAAGGGTAAAAGGCGTGATGTTTGCATGTGCATTTTCTGTTGTTTTTGGTTCCCTATTATCCTCTCTTTCTTTGAAAAGAAATTCACTAGAAACAGTGTTTAAATTTGGGAAATTGCTTGCCATTGCTCAAGGGTTACGTCATTTGTGAATATGGCTCTAAGCTTGTTGTGGACATGAT
Source organism: Glycine tomentella (assembly GCA_007407185.1). Classification (NCBI taxonomy): domain Eukaryota; kingdom Viridiplantae; phylum Streptophyta; class Magnoliopsida; order Fabales; family Fabaceae; genus Glycine; species Glycine tomentella. The sequence continues at coordinate 8,289 of PYAF01004390.1, read as the reverse complement.
TTCCCTAGGAGTGAGTTCCTGTCATATTTATGCTCATGTGGTCAACAATATTAGGCATTTGTCAGCACTTGCTCTTTGAATGAATTGAATTGATTGACCTTATTTTCTCTGCTATTATGTATTGGTTACATGCATGAACTAAAGATATTTGCTTCTTTTTAGCCCTTATCCAGAATCACAAGTTGACAAACATCAACTATGAAGGCATTTGTTGGATAAAGATTAATAGATTTCATTTATTATATTGCACATATAGATAATGTACATTTGAATGTCATCATTGAACTGACTCAATTGAGAATTTTTGACAGTTAATATTACCTTGATATACCAATAGGAAGTTCTCAAGAAAAAAATATAATAATTTTCTTTAATATGAGATTATTATAGTAATTAACAAGTTCTTTATTATATTTTAATTTCAGACACCTAATGCCTTAAGGCACTAGTTGAATAAATATTGGATATGATTAAATACTTGTAGAATTGATTAATCAAGAAGGAATCCATCAACTCAAGGTAATGAGTTTGAACTCTATAATAGAATTAAGACCTTGGTCAGGGCAATTGAATGAAAGAAGAAAAATATGTTAGTTTATTAGAGTTTGACAATAATACTATATTCTAGAGTTAAACTTGAACTCTAAATGATGGAAGAAAATATTACATTAATTTTCTATTGGTTCTTGAAGGTAATAGATGTTACTTCATACTATTCAGACGTTAAAAAGTGTTGGTAGACGTCTACCTTGATTAGTAAATTAATTATGATTAATTTAGTATTGATTTAATATTAAACTTACGGGGTCACACACAAACGAGTTCCAATCTTTGTAAAAGAAAAATAATTTATTTGATAATTAAATTAGAGAATTTAATTTAATCAAATAAATATTTTTGTGAAATATTATTATATTTTTTGCTAGCACCAAGAATGTAATTAATATAAAAAGGAGAGTATTATTTTATAAATGTGGAAGTTGTCCATACAATAAGAATGATAGGTGATTAGTTATCGTAATTAGTCATGTGATTAATTGTGAATTATCTTTGTCTTATACCAAGAAGTTTCTTAAAATAAAAGATATGAGATAATTTTTATTTTTATAAAAATAAAGAGATATGAAATTATTTGAAATAAAATATTTCCTTTTTTCTTTCTTAAAAAATGTCCAAATTTATATCTTTTTAATATTATAAATAAAAGCATATACATGAGACAAAGTGTACCAGACACAAACTACTTAGACTTGATAAGTAGAAGGATTATTTACTATTTAGAGTTTCATTCATCAAATAATTGATAGCAGAAATTGGTTTCGATGTAAATATACAATTTCACACTATTAAATAATTTTTTTTGTTGTTTTAAGAATGTACATTCAAATACACATACTTATTTTTTTTATTTAATATTGTTATATATTTTTAATGTAAAATAAATGATAATTTTCTTCTATGTAAATATCAAATGCGACCACATGATTTTTTTTTACTCTATATTTATTGTAGGCAGTTGTAGCTGAGCAACAATGTTAGCCACACATTTGGTCAATAGATATATGAACAATTTTGTTTTTGTTTTTTTGGAATAATGTCAAGAGAATCTGAATATGGGGAAAAAATAATCACATGTCCTTGCTAGTTTTTATATGTTGTCACAGTCATGTTTGTTGACTGAATACTAAGCCGATTATGCAATAGTGTGATTTTCCATTTTATGTTCTGCTCATGGATTCTCTGTAAATCAATTGATAAATAAAAATATATAGTAATTTATGATCTTGACACAACTTTTCAAATCTCAGATCGAGATATGAGGGAAACATAGAATCTGCACTATTCATAAAAGGACAACTCTCTACACTTTGCTTGAAAAAGTTATCACTCATGTGCACCCTTGAAAAGCAAATTATTAAGAGGAGATTTTGGTCCAAAAAAAAGAAAAAAATAAGCAAGAGATTGCCACAGATATCGAACCTGGACAAACAAGTATATTATACACTTATTTAATAAGAATGGGTGCAACAGTATTTTTACACGGGTTTGGCATTGTTCATCAAGAAAATTGTCTTTTCAGACTATATAAAATAATAAGGCACAACTTTTGTGGTCTTAGAGAGACATAAAGCTAACATGGAATCTCTACTATTAAGAAAAAGACAACTCTGTGTAGTTAGGTTCAAATAGTTGAGTAATAAATTGAATGAGTGATGACACAGCAACCTCAAGCAGCACCGATCTAGAGTATAAAAGATTCATTAGTACCTCATCACCTCTATCAAGCCCACAACATAATTCCATTGTTCTTATGGCCTTGAATGTCTATTTTCTGCAACAAAAATGATCTCTTCCAATGTTTCACTTTTTTTTTTCCAAACTTCTACTGTCATGCACATCTTCCATGTAAGTCTGAAATTTAATTGCTATTTGTTCTGATTTTGACCTCTGAAATTTGCATAACAGATTTTGAGGTTAAATTTTGCATCAAAAATTGAAACAATACATGCCTATTGTTAGTGAGTAATTATGTTATATAGTTCACATATTAAAAGCTATACCTACTGCATAGATTAGTTTCTATCCAATCCTGAATAAATGATAGTCTACTTAGTAGAATCGTCTTGCTTAATTTCTATTCATATGAGGATGGACTGGTAAGTCCTAAATCCAAATGCAGGTGTAGTCGAATCAATGATATTTGGCTTGCTATTTTTCCCATACCAAACGAACCTAACAAACTAATGTTAGAAGAAAAGACAATTTCAAAAAAAAAAAAAACTTAAATGATAATTATATTTGTCATGAAGTTATAAGATGCTAGTTAGGTTCTATTCATGCCAATAACATGAAATGAATAGTAGATAACCAAATGGATGAATTAGTGTATCACTTCTCCAGCACGTACCCAACAAAAAAAGGCTTCCACATGTCTCTTGTCAGCCAAAGACCCATCAATTAGCTATCTAAACAAACTAACAAAATTAAATAGATGCACCTCTACCACCAAAATAAGATTTAACTTCTTTAGTGCTTTCATAAGCCAATGAATTCAAGCACCCCATATCACTGTTACAGCAATAGAAAACCATACACTCCATATCGCACTTACAACAAACAATTTTCCAGTCATTAAGAGTACTACCTCATATATACACTCCAAAATACCAAAGAATCAACCCCTTGACCCATGAATGATAAAATAGAATTATCTTAAAATGGTAACAGCTAGGCAAGGCAGTTAAAAACCTTGGAATGGTTTGAAAATTTTCGAAATATGGATAAGGAATGAAATGAAAGGAAAAATGGTGACAATTTAATATGATAAGCATGTGACTTAGTAGCTTTGCGACAGATACAGACTATGTTATCACTAGTGAATAAATTGGATTATAACTTTGAACCTTATTGTAAACAAAACCTTGTGTATCATATTTCCTCATTCATGGCTGAACAATAGAGCAAGACGTGGGAAAGATTAATCCTATAAGCCAGGCTAGAGATGGAATCTTATCCTTTTGAAGGATGTTGCATTCAAGTTGTCTTGGTCCCTGCAAATCATACTAAATAATGTAAGTGCCAAATCTGTGCAGAAAAATTAGTCCCTGCAAACATTGGTAGCAGAGGAAAATACTGTACCATTCACAACACAGTTCAGAGATCACTTGCCGGTGATATTGCTGACATAGTGGCTGCGTTCAGGACCCAGCATCTTAGAATGCTCAAGACCGAGGTACATGGCTTGCTAATTTAATATTTGTAGGATTAAGTATATTTGTTAGTCATCAAAAAATTACTAGCCATAGATTTTTATTCTAACTGAATGACAGATCATAGGTTTTTAGTCCCAAAAAATAGTCATTTTTTGTTCCTTCAAAAATAATTTGTTTCGTTTTGGTTCATCGTTTATGAAAATGTGTTAAATGTAGTCTTTGTGTTTCAAAATAATTTTTCTTCTATCCATAAATGAGAGACAAAAAATGACTATTTTTTAGGGACTAAAAACAAATATATAATTATTTGTAGGGACTAAGCATATTGGCTAACCTCATTCACTTGATAGATGTCAAAATTATGCATAATTGAGTAGTAAAGGCATAGTCATAAACAAAATCCGTTGTTAGTTTTGTAATCAGAATATTAAAAGGACAGTTTAAATTTTGAATATAACGTAAATACTATTGCCATGAATTAGTAACGTTGGTTATGGTTTCCCTTACCAAAACGATGAAGTTGTCTCTCCAAATCCAATAACTGTGTACCAAACTGTTGCTGTAGACAAAATGTGTGTATCCAATCAGAAATAAGGTTAACATGTTATTTTTAAATGATATAGAATTCTGATTGTTACCATATGTTTTGGAAAACCTCCTTAAACACAACATTGGTTGTTGTATTTAAGGCTTTTCCTTCATGAAGTTGTGCCTCCAAAAAATGCAAAAAATAGTAGCTATAATCAAAATGTCAGCAGCACATAAAAAATATTGTTAGAATGTTATTTTCAAATGGAGCTTTAAAATGAGCAACAGTTAACACTATCTTACCATTTGAGGCAAAAGAACCCAAATAATACAAATTAAATAAAAAATTACGCATTTGGGGCAGTTTTCAAACTATTTACCAATCTGGGGCAGCCGGTCACGCCCAGAACTGGGCATGACTGGTCCCGCCCAGCACCAGGCGGGACTAGGGGGGCAGTCCCGCCCAGTGCTGGGCGTGACCAGTCATGCCCAATTCTGGGCGTGACCAGCTGCTTTAAATCCTCCCGTTTTTGGTTTTTCCGGACATTACCTGTTGCGCCTTCTGTCTCTCTCTAAATTTTTTCTCTGACATCTCGCTAAAGCTTTTGTCTGACCTCTCTCTGCCAACAGGTAAGTTAATTTATTTAACTTATGAGTATTATTTAATATATTATGTTGTTGAATTTTAAATTTGTTAGAGCCATATTAGTTATTTCATGTTGTAGAAAAAATGTTAGGTTGTAGGATTTAGTTTAGTTGTCAATTTAGTGACTTCAGTTTAGGGTTAACGGTTACGAATTAGGGTTTATGAATTAGGATTTACGAAGTAAGGTTTAGTTTAGTGTTTAGGGATTATGAATTAGGGTTTTGTTCAATTGAATTTACTTAATGTTTAGGGTTTAGTTAGTTAATGTTTATATTATGAAATTGTTAGTGTTTATATTATAAAATTGATAGTGTAAGGGCTAGGGTCTATGGTTTATGAGTAATGGTAACAACATATTCTAACATAATTTTTTTCAACTTAGGTAGTTTTTGTTGAGTGAAACAAATGAGTTCAGGTGGTGAGGAGTTTGTCCGTGTTGTGTTATTTTCTAATGGAAGGATATTTGAAGGGAGACAAGGTGTTGTTTTTGAAGGGGAAAAAAGGCAGACACATATGAAGCGAAGCTCGACAATGGGTGATGTACATGTGAAGATACGCCAAAAATTAGGTCTGCAAGACAACCAATCTATCACACGTATTACGGGAAGATTATGGCAACGTAAGAGTACATGGGTTTTGAAGTTGTGGACGACGAAGACATAGAGTTGCTAATGGAAGAATTTTTGAAGTTGCCAACGAAAGATTTTTTAGAGTTGTACGTGGACTATACTGTGGCAGATGATGTTTTACCCATTAGGTCAGTTCCTTTAAATCCTGGTAGGCGTAGATCGTCATATGCTGCTCCAGTTGTAAAGGTGGCTGCATCATGTGCTGCTCCATCTGTAAATGTGTCTGAGGAAGATTCACATGACCCAACTTGGGTTATGGATGACGACAAAAAGGATGACGATGATGAGAACTTTGCCATGGAAGATCGTCTTCTTGAAGAGGATGCTAGTGCGTCGGATAATGATGACGATGCTGGTGTGGATGCGACTGAATTCCAAGCAGGCACTACTGCGGGGTCGTCTGAAATCCATCACCATCCGGACGTAGGAGGTAGACAATCACAAGAACCTGTTGAAGGTATGTAACATGACTAAAATCATTTATGAAGTCATATATAATTTATATATCTGTATGTTATATTATTTTAGTGTGCATGTTATGTTTATTCAATTGATTTGGTATTTGAAGGTGCTGAGGTGACTCCTTTTTGGGATGGAATTCCTCACTACACATATATTGATTGGAGTCATCCAAGCAAAGAAGAATCTTTTATCGGTTCCAGTTCCGGTTCAGTTCAGGGTCTATGGCAATTAGGGGATCCGTTGTTTGTTAAACAAGAATTTGCTTCCAAAAAGGAAGCACAAATCGCATGTAAGCGGAACCTGATGAAGGAGCATCAAGAAGCATATGTGGTTGAGAGCAAGCCTAACAAGTTTACCATGAGGTGAGTTGCTCATAACGAGCGTTGCCCATGGAGGGTTAGGATAATTAAATCGGCGTTCGGTGAGAAGTGGATTGTTTCAAGATGGGGTGGCAACCACAATTGCCTGAATGACCATATTTCATAGGGTTATAGACAGCTTGATGCTGATGTTATTGCTGACCTGCACGTACAATTGGCTTTCTGTAGTAGATTTCGTCCAGAAAATGGTCACGGCTTAGCATAAGGGTGTCGCACATCCTACTCTTCAGTGTTTAAAAAGAACAATGATCAGGAACCCGCATTGGTATTGGAGAGGGACACTCAAAATAAACACCTGTGTCGTTGTGTTTCATCGATCCATTTGGAAAATGAAGGCTAATGTTGAGTTAGCTATAGTCTGACTGCTTGTTTCTCCTAGGAATGCCATATTATTGATATCAACGAGTTGTGGATGGTCACCCTTATATAAGGGTCAATGACGCCCAAATGTAGGCGTGACCCCCTTTTGTGTCACGCCTAACCTAGGGCGTGTCTGGTGATGCCTCTATTTGTTGGGCGTGTTCAATCACGCCCTATTTCGGCATGTTCAACGCCGTATTTGTTGCATGTTATTTGTCGATGCCTTTTTTATTTTTCTTAAGTCTCTAATGGCAAGCGTTAAATTGCATAATAAGCTAAAAAAGTTAACCAAATACAAAATGGTCCAGGTTGTGCATAAAGCTGTTAAACTGTTATACATGTCTCAATAAAGTCCAGTACAAGCAACAAAATAAATATAAACACAAATATAAATAAAAAAAACACACTAGGACTCAAGTGGCCACTGATAATGACGCGCTAGACGATCGGGCAACACCCGTCTACCACGTCGCCGAGAAGATCCTGGCTGAGTAGGGTCTGGCTGAGGATGGGCTGCCTGAGAAGGGCCTGCATGCGAAGAGGCTGCTTGAGAGGGGCCTGCATATACAGGTGGGCATGCCGTCATCTGCTCCTGCGATGCTGGGCAAGGATAATCAGGAGGTGGGGTGGCATAATGTGGATTTGCTGGGAAATCTCCACAACCGCTCGGACTGCAGTTAATGAGGGTCTGAATCTCCTGCTCAGTAGCACCAAGGAAGTGATAGCCTGCATAGGGTTGCCATACCACCTGAACAAAACAATTTAACATACAATTACGAAACAATGATGATTAAAACAAATGCAGATTAAAACAATGCAGATTATCCAAGATGAGAATTTGTTTTAATCATCGTTGTTTCGTAATTGTATGTTAAATTGTTTTGTTCAGGTGGTATGGAAACCCTATGCAGGCTATCACTTCCTTGGTGCTACTGACCAGGAGCGACTGTTGTGGATGGCTACTAGTCCCATTATATGCTTCCACACAGTTGAGTATTCTCATCCTCACCGATGCATGCGGCAATTTGGAAGGGATCAGCCAATCTCTCGAAGGCCAAGGAAGTTGAAGGGCGTCTAGGACCTATCCCTGCGAGGGAAACAGATGGATAATTGGACTCGCAAGCTCAGACCGTTTATCCGTCGTTGGGGTAGAAGGGTGATAAGTGCCATATCTTAGTAAAATTTGAATTACATTTAAGGCACTTATCTTGTGTTTTAACTAAGAATATTTATAAAAATTTGCCCTAATCTAGTTAGTTTATATTTCGCATTTAGCATTTATGATTCTCGAAGATTCATCCAACTTTCCTTTTTATTTTGCTAGCATTCGTGACATTCCAGAGCTTCCGTAAATTTAAAGCAAGCAAAAATAACTAAAAGAAGCAGACCTGGGAGGTGCAGAAAGCAAACCAGACCCAAAAATGACTCAGAACAGCAAAACTGGGGGTGCAGAAAGCAAAATCAGGCCCAAAGACCCTTCTGGAAACACTTTAACTCGCCCAGGCGAGTGAATATAGTGTATTTTGCTCGCCTAGGCGAGCAGAAACTGCAAATGGGCCTCCAATTGGCCA
>PYAF01004388.1:180228-191544 GCA_007407185.1 Glycine tomentella | reverse complement strand
TGTTTTAGATTGCTGAACTTTGTCTAGGGTTGACAAAGAGAGACTTGTAATTTTGCTTGTAAAGGATATTTTGCAATAGTGGAACTCCTCTCTAGTTTTGAGTGGAAGAACTGGATGTAGCCTCATAGAGTTTGAGGTGAACCAGTATAAAATTTGTGTGTTCTTTAATTTTCTCAGCTTTGCATACTTATTACTTTGTCTGTGAATCATATTCAAAGCACAGTTTGAAATACTCTGTTTTATGCATTCTTGAAAAAGGGGAGTTTGATTGAATATTGATTTCTGGTATCAAAAGAAGTTTTTAATGTGATAAAGATCAGTGGGTAACTCTGATTTAAATTTTTAATTGGCCAAGGTTCAACCAATTCACCCCCCCTCTTGGTTGTTTTGAAGTGTTCCTTTGTTTTACAGTTAGCTCTGATAACCCTAAGATAGAGGACAGAGAAATTGTAATGGAAAGGAATAACGTTTCCTTTCATTCTAACGGTTGAGGACCGTTATTGATTGATTGTTTGTATGCCTTGTGTAGGGCGTGATACAAACATTGCTGGTGGTTGTGACCACGAAGCCGGGAGAGCCGGTGTAGCGCTGAGAGCAGGTAAGCTCTTTGTTCTTGGGAGTGTTTCCCCTTGATTGTGTTCCACCATACTCCAGAGGGAGTGATGGTTATTGTATGAATTGATGCATGTATATTGAAATTGTGTGTTACTATTTCGATTGAAAACGTATACTTGATATACATGGATTGAGGCTATGTGTGTTGATTGATGAGATGTTCTCTGGCCAGTAGAACGGACTAAATATGGACTTCCCTTAGAGCCAGAGTTATGTGGAACAACTCTAAGTGGTCAATATATTTGTGTATGTGATAAAACCTGAGAGAATGTACCTGTTGCAGATGAGCTTCTCTCGGAAGTGCCATATATGTCTGAGTGCGTCCTGGAATAAGATACCTGTCACAGATGATCTTTTCCCAGGCAATACAGTATAGATATATTTATATATGTGAGTGAATCCTTGGAGAATGTACCTGTTGCAGATGATATTTCTCAATGAATATAATATATCTATCTTTGTATATGTTGCATCTGAGTTAAAATATACATGTGATATGTTGTGAACTGTTGAGGGTCGTGATGACTAAATGATATTGATAAGTTTTATAAAAGGGTATTGATAAACCCTTGAGTATGTGTTGTTATGGCTTGAGAGCTGTGATGGCTAGTTGTAATACCAATTTTGATATTATATGCATAGAAGTGAACCAGGGGGAGGAAAGACCTCCAAGGGCCCTGAGTTTACTGAGATTGTTATCTCACCCCTGTTGGGGTTATGTTTTGCAGGTGATACTCAGGGAGCTGTTGAGAGATCCCAGGGTAAGAGGCTCGAGCAGGGATGGGTTCTGTGAGAACCTTAGGCATAGGGTTGAGAGCATGTTAGCTCTACATTTTGATATATGCCTATTGTTTTGTACCCTGATAGGGATTTTTTATAGTTTTGAGATATACATTGTATATTATGAGAATTCACCATATATCATGTATAGTGGGTGTTGTTAATGACAGTTGATGACATCATTTTGTTTATTGCTTCCGAATTAATTATTTGTGATAATCACTGCGCTTAATAACCATAAATCAATGTTAATGCATCGAATGTATACGGGGTGTTACAATAGCGAATACTGAAATTCAAAACATTATTTACATTTATCATCTGAAACCATTTCATTCATTAAAGTAGCACAATCAACAACAACTTTATAGCTCATAGAACCTATAAATGCATTACAAGTATTAGTTTGTTGAATAAACACAAATATCAATTTACCAACTTATATGAAACAACTTTACCAGTATTTTTAGCACTCCACAACCAACTTCTAGCACACATTAAAGCATCTAAAGTAGTCCATTGAAGTCAATTATGGTGTCGGCTTAATATTTGACCACCAGTGCTAAATGCGGATTTTGGAGCTACCGTAGATACCATAATAGCTAATATATCCTTACCAATTGCTTGAAGTGTTGGATACTTGACACCATTAAACTTCCACCACATCAAAATATCAAAGTCAACAACTCTTGGTTGTTAGCTATGAGGAAAATGAAGTAATGGAATCAAAAAGAAGATGAATGCAAGTTTTGATGTTTTACATGCCCACTCAATTGATGGCATTTGTAATTTCTTGCTCAAGCTTGGTTCAAGTGGTTAAAGCCTCATAATCCTCACTATCTTGATTGATTCATGCATTCATACATACATTAAATCATTTCTAGTCATATGGTAATAAACATTTAGATGTTAAGTCATAAAGGTAATTAGATTCTTAAGAAAAACAGTTTTTCACTGTTTTAATCAATTACCTATATGATATAATCGATTAAATGCCTGTGAAGAGGTCTGCATATTGACTTATGAACATTTTAATCGATTACCATTTATTCGTAATCGATTAAATAAGTCTAACACAAAATCAAACGTGTTCTGTGATAATCGATTACATCACGAAATAATTGATTATCTGAGTCACTGCATAATTCACAAATGCATTTTTATCTGGTTTAATCGATTACCAGATTATTGAAATCGATTAAATATACATTAATGAGTTTTTCACATTATCTGTGATAATCGATTATTTGAGAAATTAATCGATTATCTATGTGTATCAGGAAACACAGGTCATCTGGAATAATCGATTACAAGATGACTTAATCGATTATTTTGTTCTTGGCATTTTTCCAGAATCCTGATGAACACTTTAATCGATTATTTGGTTAAAATAATCGATTACATGAGTTAAAATAATCGATTACATTGACGAAATAATCGATTACAGTTAGTTAAGTCTATTTTTTATAAATAGAACAACTTGCACTGGTTTAACAAAAAGAGATACATTGTGAAGTTTTCGAACAAGCACTTAGAGAATCACCTTCAAGAGTTCATAATACAAAAAGAAAGAGGGAGATTAGAAAATCAAAAGGATTCTAAAAGTCATGGGGTTTGTCATGTTATGAAGTCATTGTCTACATGATGCAAAGTTTTGTTCAAGCTTTCTGATTAAAGAAGTCGTCAAGAAAGATCATTTGCATACATTCTCAGTCTGGTTAGATCATTCATTTTATTGAATTCACTGAGGAATGAGAGGTGATATCTTTCTTGAACTATAAGCTTGGTTATTGTTGATATTTGTGTTGTATTTGTTGTTGAATGTTCTTATAGCAAATTGTGATCTTTAAAGCTTTATCTAGAAAGGTTTATAGAGGGAAGAACAGAGAGGGGATCTCTGGTTCTAGATCTTTTGAGAAATCTATAGGTTTAGATTTTGAATTTTACCTAGGGAGGGTAAGAAAGATCTTTGTAAGCTTATAAAGATATTATATTTGTTATAGTGGAACTCTGACCAAGTGTTGGTTGGAAGAAAACTGGATGTAGCTTCCGGGATTGAGAGGTGAACCAGTATAAATCTTGTGCGTTTGAATAATTCTGTTTATCTTCATATTGTTCTTGAAGTTTTAAGTTTTGTTCATATTACAAGATTGGTCACGGCACTAAAGTGGTTTGATTGGTTAAGGTGAAGATATTGTTTTCTTAATTGTTTTTAAAAGATACGATCCTTCTTGAAAGTCTTCCGCTGTAGCAATTTTGAAAGAAAATTTTAAAAAACTCTGAGGTAAAACCAATTCACCCCCCTCTTGGTTATTTATACAAGTGTTCATCATATTTTCATTGGTAAAACATATTCTTATAAATATTGGTCCAACTCTGATTTAACATAAGAACTTCTAGCCCTTTTTCCTTATAATAAATTTATCATACTTAGATAATGCATCACCAACATTACTACCAAAATAATCTTTGTTCATTTTCATTTGGTAATCAGAAACTAAGTCATAACACAATTGTTGAATGCACCTCACTTGATTAAAAGAGTCATGTTCGTACAATGTTTCATTATAATACTCAAGCAACTCCATCTTGTACCTAGGATCTAACATAGTGACAACTCCCATCACATTATGAATCACACCCCGATATCTATCAAATTTGATCATCATATATTTTTCCATTTGTTGAAACATTGGGTTAGGAGAGGTAATCCATTGTTTGATTGGTAACTTAATCTCACATATATTTGGAAAATACAAATTAACAGTTGGTTGTTTAGTAGAAGAAAATAATTCAATAATAGTATTGAATAACTTCAATCTCCCACGCACATTGATTGAGCGTTTTTAGTTTAATATTTTTTTATTCCTCTTAGGTTATTTGACTTCTCTTGGACTTTTATTTTCTCACTCTAACTCAGTTTTTGTCTTAGGCAAACAAGTGGGCTTAATTGATAATTGTTGCTTATTTTTCAGATTTTTTGCTTACTTGACCTATCTTTATTGTGCAGGACCTAGAGGATTCTACAAAACTCCAAATAGAGCATATGAGTAGTCCCTAGAAATATAAGGAAAAGATCTAGAATTTTGTCAAATATTAGCCAATGCCAATTCTGTCATTTTGAGGATCATTTTAAGCTTGGAAGTCAGAACCTCTGCACTTGAGTTTTAGGCTGTGAATTGGTGTAATTAGTAATTAGTTAGATTAGATGGGCTTAATCATGACCCATCCTTTCCTACTGACTCAGTCACTATAAATTAGTGCAATTAGTTAGTGGGTTTTTACACACTTCATTTTAGCACAAAAAGAATTTGTAGTTTCTTTTAGAAGTTTTCATAATTAATATTTCTCTTTTTTTCTCTCTCAATTGTTCTTCATTGTTCTTCATTTCATTTATGTTCTTCCATTTTCTTGCACTAATTTCGTGGGTCTTCCACTGATGATGATCATGGAAGGCTAAACGAATCAATCCAAGGATCCAGTCCAAGTAAGGAGAATTTGAGTTCTGGTTTGGTATTTCAATTTCTATATCCAGTTCAAGCAAGGAGAATTTGAGTTCTGGTTTGGTATTTCAATTTCTATGTGAATGTTCACTTTCTTCTTCAATCCTCTAGTCGATTTTCATGATTATAAATGTGTTTAGGGTTGAAAATGGATTAGGTTATGGATTCATTTCCTAATTTCAAATTTTAATCACAGATTATTTGGATGATATTTCAATTAGGTTTGTGGTTTCAATTAATTTAGGATTTAATTCGATTGAACTGCTTCTAATGAAATTGAATGAACTTTCATAACAAGATCATTATTTGAGAACTATGATAATTTGCATTGCTTGGTTTGGTGAATTAGACTGATGTTCTTTAATTTATTTTACAATATATCTTATCAATTATGTCAGTTTCTACCTTTTTGTGCAATTTTATTCATCGCATGCAAACTGTTCGATTAAAATCTCCCTATTGTTTATTAGTAAATTGAAGTTAGAACCAAATTGATCGTGTCTCTTAGTCGACCTAGGTTAATTATGTGCTACAGAATTAGCGTAGTTTAATTATTTTGAAGCGATACGACATCGGTTATCACACATCCTTTGGAAACTGTCATTGTAAAGTACATGGCAAACAAGTATATTAAGACTCTCATTGCTTTAATCGACAAAATACATCCTCATATCCTATGGTATTTTCAAGCATTTTGTAAGTTGAGTTCCACCTAGTTGAACAATCTAAGGTCAAATTCTTATTGTAAGGGATTCTTAACTGTTTAATTGTTTCCTCAAATTTTTCCTTCCTGTTAAGTGCTGCTGTCCAATATGCCACACTGTCCTGAATTTTTTCTACACCTTCTTTCACCACTTCCAACCAATCTTTTACTATCAAATTAAGGATGTGTGCACAACAATACATGTGAAGTAAAGATCAATCCCTAAGCAAACTACCTAAGTGCAATTTATCCTTAATTTTATCAATCATAGCATCATTTGTGGTACAATTATCTAAAGTGATAGTGGACAATTTTGTGCCAATATTCCAATCCATCAAATAGTCAGTCAATGCATTGCATAGTCTATCACTTGCATGAGGAGCAAGAACATAAATCAACCTAACATAAAAAGATAGATATAACATAAAAATAGAAAAAAGGAGATATAATATAATCATATTCAATCATTTTATAAAATAAAAGGCCTAATAATATAGAAAGTTCAAATCATTTATTACCTCAAAATCTGACTTTGTAAGTTCCAACAACCATAATGTAATGAGCTGTAATAGCCATATACCCCCTCTTCTGATTGGTTGAGGTCCACATGTATGATGTGATGGCCACTCTTCCATCAAGACTATCCAACAACTTCAAAGATGTTGCTCGTTCATGAAAACAATAGGAATACCCACAATAATCAAGAGGGGGGTGAATTGGTTTAAACTTGGTGTTTTAAAAATTATTTGTAAAATCAGAGTTAAAGGATCTTAATCACAATTAAACCAACAATGCTTCAAATCAATGAAACCACTCAGCCCAAGAAATCAATTGCTTAAAACAGAACTTGTTGAGTAATAACAATAACACCAAAGAACTAATGATTAAGATAACAAGAAGAGATAAGGCATAAAAAACCAACACAAGAATTTATACTGGTTCACTTCTCAATAGAAGCTACATCCAGTTTCTTCTAATCAACACTAGATTAGAGTTCCATTATTATCAAATATCAGTTCTTACAAGCTTTACAACAATCAGCCTTTATCAACTCTAGATAAAGAATAGAAATCTAAAACACTATTAGACTCCTAATGATCAAGACATAGAGAACCCTTCTCTACTCTTTTCCTATAGAGAAACCTACTTTAGAAAGCCTCAAGAACCCTTTACAATAGTTACAAACAACTAAGAATTCAAAAACAAATTTACAACAAGAATTAATGGAGAGAGACAACCTGATGATCCAATGAATATGAGTTACCAATCAGAGTTGAAATGAAGAAATCAATTTCAGAACTTTCTCTCCAAAAGCTTCTTTGAAAATCTTGCCCAAGAAATCTTTCAATACACCATGAAGATTAAAGAGTGGGACAAAAGCTTTGTTAACTCAGAAAATTACTTTCTAACTTTGAGAAGGCTTGTATATGCTCAAAGAATTCAAAGTATTCAAGTTAAAAGATCAGACAAGCCTTCACTCTATTTATAACAGATTTTTATAATAGAATGTAATCGATTAAAATGCCTAGTAATCGACTAAAATAGCATATGTAATTGATTAAAGTGTCAAATAATCGATTAAAATGTTCATAGCTTATTCAGGGTTTTATAATGAACAAAGTAATCAATTAATCCGAGTTGTAATTGATTAAAGCAGACAAGTCAAGTTATAAAACAAGCTTATGTAATCGATTACTATTTGTAGTAATCGATTAAACCAGATGAACATGATTTCCAGAATATGCTTATATAATCGATTACAAAATGTGGTAATCGATTAAGTTAGTCAGGCACATAAAAATTGAACTTCAATAATCGATTACAATATTATGGAAATCGATTAAGACAAGAAGACATAATTTTCTTTTTGTTCTATGTAATCGATTACGAGAAGACTATAATCAATTAAATTGTTCTTCATGACTTTTCTAGAATTAAAACAAAGGCTTGTAATCGATTAATCTGTTATGTAATCGGTTAAAGCAGTAAGATTTCATTTTTCGAAAAACTTAACCATGAGAATTTCATTTCTTTTGAAATAATAAATAGCTTTAATGCTTTTAATGAAATCATGTATGCAAGTTAATGACCATGTTCATGCAATGCAAGGATCATAAGATTAGCCTCTCATACACTTGAACAAATTACAAATTCCTTGGCATGTGAAAAGCTCAAAACTTTCTTCTAAGGCACAAGCTTCTTCTTTAGCTTCATCTTCTTGCTACTCCCCCTATATCCAACAATCTCCCTCTTTTTGGCTTTTAACATGTCAAATATTGATTGAACATTTGTTTAGCTTTTAAGTGCTTTGAGGGATGAATAATAGGAGACTCCAACTTGTTAACCTGAAATCAAATCAGCCTCTTTGCCAAGAACAAATGTCAAGAATGATGCTTGCATAAACATTAATCATTTTCTTTCCTTTATTTTTGCTCCCCCTGAGTTAAGTAATTTCCATCAATCATTAATTTGCAAAAAATAGAGCAACTTCCCCCAACTTCCCTTTTAGTTATCAATCAATTATTTATCCCTTATTTGGCTTATCAAAGAGAAAAAAATCAACTCAAACAATGAGAATCAGAACTTGAAATTTCATTAATGGAAAGGGAAATAGTGCAATACATTAATCAGGAATTTAAAAAAAAAAACAGAGACCAAAGCATAATAGCAACCTAAGTGAGTTTATCAAACTCATCAAGAACAATCCTGGCTTTTATGTTTTCTAGCCTAGACTTCATCTCTTCAAAGGATGAATTAGTCTCTGCTATGTGTTCATGATGGAGAGACAATAAGGCATCCATTTTCTGAATCATGACAGATTCAAATGGTGAATATTGTTGTGGTTCAGGTTCTCCTTTAGCTTCTTCATCTTCTTCTCCCCCTTCAGCAGCACCTCCTCTGTAACACCCCCGTATGCATCCGGTGTATTAACAGTTACTTAATCAGATTAACGCAGTAATTAATTTAAAATCAATTAATTAAAACCAATGGAAGCGTTTTCAAAAACATGACGTCAGCGTCATTTACTTTCAAAACCATATTTCTGATTCATCATGTATGGTAGTATCCACAATTATATATACGAATGCCAAGACACCACAACAAGCTTCTACGATCCAGATAACATAAAGAATGGCAGGTAAAGACAATAATGTCCATACAGATATATTAGGAGAATCAGAAGACACACACACACACACATATATATATATATATATATACATCATCAAAACAATTATTATGGCTAAACAAAAGAATAAACACACTGTGCCATGATCTCACATATCATATCCTCACAAGAGGGTACAAAATATATAGCGTTTGTACATCACAATCCATACAGGATCCAAAATTTATGTGCACGCACATCTTCCCTCGCAGGGGTACAAAATACATCATATACATAAAGCAGTGAGCAACAATGCTCTCAAAGTACTACCCAAGCAGCTATATAGTGTCTGTCCCTATTGGGGCCTTCCACCCTGGGACCCATCATCTCTGCCAGATGCATCACCTGCAAAATAAGATCCCCAACAGGGGTGAGATACAATCTCAGTAAGCTCAGGGTTCTTGGAGGCTTCTCCTCCCCCTGGCTCACTTCCATGATAACATAACATCGAAGGCATCACAACAACAGGTCTCTTGGCCCTTACAACAACACATACACACTCTCTAGCTCTGATGTGTATCTGCGGTACTACGCCTCCAAAGATGCATCATCATCAGCATCGAGACTCTCAATCCCCAGTGCGAGGCTGGAACTCACACCCGTGTCATCCCATCGGGAGCTACCCCTTTACACATGGATGCACGTATATGGCACCTCCGAGAATAGGCTTCAACTGTGACGGGACCACCTATCTCGGGTCTTAAGCGATCATACACCCTTTACATGAGCAAACCGACTAGGATTTGAGCTCTACTCCTAGGGAGGTCCATATATATCTAACTGGCTAGAAGATCTATCCGAAAGGCAACCATACACAAGTCACATAAACAAGTATACATATTATCCTAAGGAAAGTTGTAACATCCAATTCAATGCATATAAATCATGTATGCAACCATCACTCCCTTGGAGTATGGTGGAACTCAGGCAATGGGAAACACTCCCAAGAACAAAGAACTTACCTACTCAAAGTGCTACACCGGTTCTCCCGGTCCCGTGGTCACAACCACCAACAATCTCTGCATCACGCCCTACATAAAGGCATACAAACAATCAATAATGGTTCTCAAACGTTAGAATGAAGAAACGCTATTCTTTTCCATCTAAACCTCTTTTTCTAAGTTATAAGGACTAATCACCTAATTGGTGACTTACAGACCCCCAACAGGATCTATCTCGGCCTAACCAAGGCACTAGAGTCTCCCTAAGACTCTACATAAACCAATTCAAAGAGTTCAATCCATGTCACATTTCAATGATTATCAAGGTGGCTAAAACGGTTACTTCAACACATTTTCACCGTTTATATAGTCTCCTAAACATATCTTGTGAAGGCATCAAAGCCCAAACATACCATATTATCATCAATTTAACCAACATTCTTCCTACACATTCATTCTTCATAACCCAATTTCCAAAGTCCATAAAAATTATATTTCAAGGTTAAACCTTCATCAGAACAACCTCCTAAGCATACTTTTTCAAAGGAGCCAAGCCTAATTTTAGCTCTAACTCAAATGGGTCACTATTCATCTCAAGAACAAATTCTTAAATAATTGGTAAAACTTGTGTTTTTTACCTCTAAAACGACAAGGAAGGCTAGAGGATTACTTCTCCAAGCTTGAAGGTTCTTAAAACACCTCATTTCCCCTTAAAAATCAAACCATGAGAAGTTTCCTAGAGAACCTGATCTCTCCGTTTGATGATTTTCAATGAAAATTGATGTTGGAATCTAGCTCATTGAGTAGTTCCCTTTAACTTTCATGTTGGAAGTGAAGTGTTTTGGTCAATGAATGAGTAGTTATGGAGCTCTCCACCCTTATCAATGGCAGAAACGGAGCAAGGAAGAAGGAGATGAAATTTTGACTCACAAAACATTCAAATGGGCCTTTTATAGTGACCCTACCCGCGTCCCTGCGCTAAACGGTGCCATTCTGGCGCTATTAGCGCCAAATTCCAGAGGTCTGGCGTGCTTCTGGCGCTAATCGTGCCACTTTGGCGCTACCGCGCCAAATTCCAGAGAGAAATGGTCTTCTGGTGTGAAAATAATAGGAATACTTCTAAACAACCAAGAGGGGGGTGAATTGGCTGAACCTTGGTATTTTAAAATTTTCAAATCAGAGTTTTCCACAGGATCTTTATCACTTTAAAATTGTTTTCAAATCAACCAATCTTATATTCAATCAAATTCCTTAGTCAAGAAAACCAATAGACAATTGAAATCTTTTATGTGCAAGTAGTTTGAGTCAAAGACCAAAGCAATAAGAGATGATGAGAATAGAATAAAGATCAGCCACAATTTTATACTGGTTCACTTCAAACACTATGAAGCTACATCCAGTTCTTTCACTCAACACTAGAATGGAGTTCCACTATTGCAAATAATATTCTTACAAGATATTACAAGCCTCTCTTTATCAACCCTAGATAAAGTTCAGAGATCTAAAACACTATTAGACTCTTAGAGACCAACCCCACTGAGAACACTACTCAGCAACCTCTAGAGAAACCCTATCTCTAGTTATCATGCAAGAAACCCATTTACA
>PYAF01004388.1:164996-178243 GCA_007407185.1 Glycine tomentella | reverse complement strand
CGTGATCCCATCACTGATATTCAAGAGATACCTATTCTATTCCAAGGGTTTTATCCAGTTACTCATATATTAATAATAATATCGAGACAAAATATGAAACAAGATAAAGAGCGCTTATAATTTATTCATGACAACATTGAAAAGTATATGTACGTCCTAATCTAAAGATTGTCTCTAGGACATCCATATACTAACAATTATATCCTCCAACTCCAGCTTAAGGTTGCTACCCAGCCATTAACCATCCATTGACTGTTTTTACCAAGCCAAGCTTATTCAGATGCTTCTCCTTAATAAGACTGGTAGTATCAGTAGTATGATAAACTACCTCATTAGTTACATCAATCTGAAAATAATCTATAAACCTAGATACAAGAACAGGATAAGGGAAATTATAACTAATCAACTATTGGATTTCACCATTATTTCTATAAAAACCATAATCCATCTTAGTAGAGGTCTTCAAACCATAAACAAGCTACAAATAATCATCAGTGATTTGAGCATGGTTAGTAGACCTAGGAGTAAGGATATAAGTTATGATGTAATGAAGCAACCTATCCTCCCCTATCAAGATTGCCTACTCTAAACCTTGTCTTCAGCCTAGCTTGTGGGTCTTGTTGTAGCATCTGCCTATAAGTGTCAATCTTGTTGTATCCTCCTATTTCTTCATCAAATCTCCTCACACCAACAAAGGAGATTCCAACAACAGCTTCCCATACCTCATCATCTATTACCATGGGAACACCTTTCACTTGGGAACAAATTATCCCATCCATGCTAGCCTTAGCACAAATGAAAAATACCTTCCTTAACTCAAGGTAAAAAGTACCCTTGAGTTCAACAAATTTTTTCAAACCTTGAGCCTCTATCATAGTAGGAAACTGAAATCCCTCATTGATAAACCAATTAAGGTCAAGGTATTTGGGAGGCATAACAAGTTTTGTGACATTGAATTGCAAATAAGTCATTTTCTCATACTCAATAGAGAACCATTGATTTAACCTATTTACTACAGGTTTAGAAGATTCTCCAGCCTTTCTTTTGCTGGTTTTCACTCTCTTAGATGTAGACATAGCAGATTTTGAAGGTAGTGTTTAATGGGTAGTTTCAGAGAAGAAGAAAATAGAATAGAATAGCTTCAGAAAATTCAGAGCAAAAGACTTGAATGGGTGTGAATGGTACTTCACAAAGGCTCAATTTATAACCAAAATTTCTGAGTTTAATTTTGAAATTTGAACATTGGAGACCATAACTTCTCAGTGACAGGTTCAATTTTTGAATTTAATTAATTATTTATCAGTTTCGATTTTCAAAAAATCTGCAGAAATTTGATAATGACCATAAGTAATCGATTACAAGCTTATGTAATCGATTATTTCATTCTCAACAATGGCAGTTTATAACGCAGTAATCGATTATCCCGTGCAGTAATCGATTTTTACAGGAAGCTTTTGAATCAGAACAAAATTTTGTGTGAACATTAATCGATTATTATAGAGAAAAGTAAATTGAGAACTCAATTTTGATGAACAGTTATTACAGAGAAAAGTAGATTTAGGATTCAGTTTTGATGATCAGTAATTGATTATTTCGTGAATGCAATCGATTACATAACATAGAAAATGACTCTGAATGTAGCATAAACATCAAATAATCGATTATCTCGTGCCATAATCGATTATTACAGAGCATCTTGCAAAATGAATAGTAATTATGTAGCCAATCTCGAATTTTGCAACACGTGTGATGATTAGTCAAGTAAGATGTTATTTCACATAGATAAACACATAACAAACATGCTAGCAAATGTTAGACTCATCAAGGATACCAAGCATGTTCCTAAAAGTATATAATCTATCTCTAGCCAAAAGTTTAGTAAATATATCAACCAATTGATTATGTGTATCAATGAAATCAATTTTGATGTTACCTTTTTGGATGTGATCTCTAAGGAAATGATGTCTTATCTCAATGTTTTTGGTCCTTGAGTGCATTATTGGATTTTTGGATATGTTAATGAAACTTGTGTTGTCACATAACAATGGTATTTCTTTTAATTCTACACCAAAATCTTGTAATTGTTGCTTCAACCAAAGGTTTTTAGCACAACAACTTCTAGCAGAGATGTACTCAACTTCAGCTGTTGATAAAGCAACACAACATTGCTTCTTGCAATGTCATGAGATTAGTGAACTGCCTAGTAGGTGACAAGTTCCACTGGTGCTTTTTCTATCCAATTTGCATCCTGCAAAATCAGAATCAGAATATCCAACTAAGTTGAGTGATGCATCTTTGGGATACCAAAGACTAACTTTTGGTGTTGATTTGAGATATTTGATGATTCTTTTGACTGCAGTGAGGTGTGATTCTTTAGGATTTGCTTGATATCTTGCACATAAACACACACTCAATATAATATCTGGTCTACTTGTTGTCAAATATAGTAAGGATCCAATCATTCCTTTGAATTTTGACTCATCAACCTTCTTCGCTTATTCATCTGAATCAAGATAGGTTGATGTTGCCATTGGAGTTGCAACATCTTTGCTTTTCTCTATTTCAAACTTTTTTATTACTTCAAGGCAATATTTGGTTTGATTTAGAAATATCTCATTCTTCATTTGCTTCACTTGAAGTCCAAGAAAGAATGTTAATTCTCCAGTCATTGACATTTCAAACTCATTCTGCATAGAGATAAAAAATTCTTTGCACAAGAATTGATTAGTTGAACCAAAAAGAATATCATCAACATATACTTGAACCAATAAGATATCATTGCTTTGCCTTTTGATGAACAAGGTTTTAATCAAGTAGAAATTTGCTCAATCTCTCGTACCAAGACCTTGGAGCTTGTTTTAAACCATAAAGAGGTTTCATTAGTTTAAAGACATGGTTTGGATATTTGAATATGTAAAACCAGGAGTTTGTTCAACATAGATTTCCACCTCAATATATCCATTTAGGAAAGCACTTTTAACATCCATTTGAAACAGTTTAAAATCCATCAAACATGCATATGCAAGGAGTAACCTAATGGCTTCTAACCTTGCTACTAGAGCATAGGTTTCCTCATAGTCAATGTCTTCCTCTTGGTTGTAACCTTTTGCAACGAATCTAGCTTTGTTTCTGACTATGATACCACTTTCATCAAGTTTGTTTCTAAAACCCATTTAGTGCCAATAGGTTTGAGAGAAGAATGTCTTGGAACAAGTTCCCAAACTTCATTTCTCTTAAATTGATTCAGTTCATCATGTATGTCATGCATCCAATGTTCATCAATTAAGGCTTGAACAATGCTCTTTGGTTCTATTTGTGAAACAAAAGCCATATTACAACAGAGATTTCTCAATGAAGATCTAATGGATACTCCCTTTGAAACTTTACCATTATATTGTGAAGGGAGAGATCTCTTTTGATTCTCCAATCTTTTGGCTCTTGGATTGGTGTTGATGGTTTCATTTCAGCAATTGGTTCTTCCTTTTCTTTATCCATTGATCCATTAAGTTGTATGAACTCTTCTAAAGGACCTGCATCATTTTCACACTTTTTTTTCCTCTTTAGAGGGATTAGATTCATCACAAATAACATGAACAGATTCCTCCATGCATAAAATTCCTTTGTTGAAAACTCTATATGCTTTGCTATGTAATGAGTATCCAAGGAAAATGGCTTCATCAGCTTTAGCCTTAAATTTTCCAAGTGATTCTTTACCATTATTCAATACAAAACACTTGCAGCCAAATGCTCTTAAGTGAGAAATGTTTGGTTTTCTACCTTTGTATAGTTCATAAGGAGTTTTCTTTAAAATAGTTCTTATTAGTAATCTATTCAAAGTATAGCAAATTGCACTTACAGCATTAGACCAAAAATGTTTAGGCAAATTTGTCTCATTAAGAAGAGTTCTTGCACCTTCTTCAAGGGATCTATTTTTCCTCCCCACAATACCATTTTGCTGAGGTGTTCTTGGAGCTGAAAAATTGTGGTTAATTTTATTTTCTTCGCATAATTTTTCAAAATGCTCATTTTGGAATTCCCCACCATGATCACTTCTTATTGAGATAATTTTGTTTCCCCTTTTATCTTGAGCAAGTTTGCCTAATTTTCTAAAAGCATTGAAAGCATCACTCTTGGATCTTAAAAACAAAGTCCATGTGAATCTAGAGTAATCGTCAACAATTACAAACCCATAGAAATTACCTCCTAAACTTATAGTTCTAGAAGGACCAAACAAATCTATGTGAAGTAACTCAATGGGTCTTGAAGTAAGGACTAAACAAATCTATGTGAAGTAACTCAATGGGTCTTGAAATAGAAACAACATTTTTACTTTGAAAAGAGTTTTTTGTTTGTTCTCCCTTTTGACAAGCATCACATAGTTTGTCATTTTCAAACTTTAGTTTGGGTAAGTCAATGACTAAGTTTTTTCTTATAAGCTTGTTCATATGATGCATGTGAATGTGACTTACCCTTCTATGCCATAACCAAGATTCATCAATTTTACTTATTAGCAATTTATGTTGTGAATGAATGCATGATCTATAGAGAGTAAATAGATGTTACCTTTTTCTTTTACCTATATGAATCACCTCACCAGCTTTACCATCACATATCATACAACAATTGTCATTGAATGACACTTTGAATCCTTTGTCACATAGTTGACTTATACATAGAAGATTATGCTTTAGGCCTTCCACATAGAGAACATTTCTGATCTTGGTCTTAAAGTTGTCTCCTATATTTCCTTCACCAACTATATTTCCTTTGTTATTGTCTCCATAAGTGACAAAACCACCATATTTAAGAGTTAAATTTGTGAGCATTGATATGTCACCGGTCATATGTATAGAGAATCCATTGTCAAGATACCATAAAGATGAGAGCTCTTATGGTATCTTGCTCTTAGACTCATGAAGGTACCCAATTGAGGTTGGGTCCATAGGGGTTAGCTATTTTCCTTTTCTTTGGCACCCAAATGCATTCTCCATTTAGCACATAGAATCTCCTAGCATAACATCTATTAGATGTATGACCTTTCTTCATACAACAGTTACAAGTTACAACTCTTGATGTTCTTTCAAAATGAGTCATATGATTAACCTTTTTTTTTGAAGCAGCTTTTTGATATTTCTGTTTTGGAGGCACAAACTTGGTTTTTCCAAAAGATTTTGATCCATGTTTGTAGCCCAATCCAGAAGTATCCCCTGCATATTTTTGCACACTTAGCATTTCAGCTAAATTGCATTTTCCTTTATAAAGTCTTTTCAAAAGATCAACCAAGTAATTATTTTCAGAAAGTACTAATATATGTTTTTCACCTTCACTCTTTTTGAACTCATCAAATTCTTCTTGCAAAGCTTTGAATTTTTCAACATTTGATGAAGAAGAAGCACATACACATCCATTCAATTTGTAGCTTGAAACAAGTTTTTCATTTTCTTCTTTCAAGTTACAAATTTCAGTTTGCATTTCTGCAATTTTTCTGTCATGTATGTCATTTAAGATTTCCTTTTAGCCTATTATTGAATTTTGTAAGCTTTTGAGCCTCTTCATGCATTTCTTGGAAAGTATCAACAACTTGATCAAATTCAGAATTTACCTCTATTTCAGCACTTGTGAATTCATCATCTTCATTTATTGTGGAATTGAAACACATATTTGCTTCTTCATTATCACTTGATGATTCAGAAGTTGTTGAATCATTGTCTTCCCAAGCTATATAGGCTCTCTTAGGCTTTCCTTCTGTCTTTGTCTTGTTTTCACCTTGTTGCTTTTTCAAAAAGATAGAGCATTCATATTTAATGTGGCCAGGCTTACCACATTCAAACCAAGTGAAGTTGTTGTCACTCTTGTTGTTGTTGTTGTTGTTGTTGAACTTTGTGAACTTTCTGTTCTTGTTTTTTCTCAAGAACGTGCTGAACTTTTTGATAATTAGATTCATGTTGTCCTCTTCATCTTCTTCACTTGAGTCTTCCACCTTTTCCACCTTTGAGGATGCAGCTTTTAAAGCTATGCTTTTATGTTTCTTATCTACATCATCAGTATTGGTTAGTTGTGACATTTCAAGTTCATATTTAAGAAGCTTACCAAAAAGTGCAACCATTGATATTTTGGATAGATCTTTTGATTCTTTGATTGATGTCACCTTTGGTTGCCATGGTCTTGTGAGACAGTTCAAGATTTTGATGTTCAACTCTTCAGCATCAAAGATCTTTTTGAAGCTGAGATATGTTTTCTGTGGAGTTCATTTTGAACATTTCATACTCATGGATCAAGGCATGCTTCCTTGATCTTCTTACTTCATCTGTACCTTCATGAGTTATCTCTAGTATCTCCCATATTCCCTTTGCACTTTTGCACCTAACAGTTCTAAAGGATTCATCAAAAGAAAGTGCAAAAGTAATCATGTTTTTAGCTTTGAAATCATATTGGACAACTCTCTTTTCAGCATTTGTCATTTCATCCCATTCTTTGGGAATCATATCATTACCAACAGTTTTAATAGGAATCAAAGGACCTTTCTCTATTGCATTCCAACCACCTAGGTTATTTGTTTGAATGAAGATTTGTATTCTATTTTTTCAAAAACTGAGATGTTCTCCTTCAAACATCAGAGGACGAAGGGAGACACCCTCCTTGAAGGTAATTTATGTGGTATTCATTTTCTTTTTAAATAAGTTAGTGATCTTGGATAACATTGAAGAACCTGCTCTAATACCAATTGAAAACAATGAGAATACACACAATACCCAAAAGGGGGGTGAATCGGTTTAAACTTGGTCTTTTAAAATTTATTTGTAAAATCAGAGTTAAAGGATCTTAATCACAATTGAACCAACAATGCTTCAAATCAATGAAACCACTCAGCCCAAGAAATCAATTGCTTAACACAGAACTAGTTGAATAATAAGAATATCACCAAGAACTAATGATCAGGATAACAAGAAGAGATGAAGAATAAAAAACCAACACAAGAATTTATACTGGTTCACTTCTCAACAGAAGCTACATCCAGTTTCTTCTAATCAACATTAGATTAGAGTTCCATTATTATCAAATATCAGTTCTTACAAGCTTTACAACAATCACCCTTTATCAACTCTAGATAAAGAATAGAAATCTAAAACATTATTAGACTCCTAGTGATCAAGACATAGAGAACCCTTCTCTACTCTTTCCCTATAGAGAAACCTACTCTAGAAAAAGCCTCAAGAACCCTTTACAATAGTTACAAACAATTAAGAATTCAAAAACAAATTTACAACAAGAATTAATGGAGAGAGACAACCTGATGATCCAATGAATATGAATGAATATGAGTTACCAATCAGAGTTGAAATGAAGAAATTAATTTCAGAACTTTCTCTCCAAAAGCTTCTTTGAAAATCTTGCCCAAGAAACCTTTCAATACACCATGAAGATTAAAGAGTGGGACAAGAGCTTTGTTAACTTAGAAAATTACTTTCTAACTTTGAGAAGGCTTGTATATCTCAGAGAATTCGAAGTATTGAAGTTAAAAGATCAGACAAGCTTTCACTCTATTCATAACAGAATGTAATCGATTAAAACGCCTAGTAATCGATTAAAATAACATATGTAATCGATTAAAGTGTCAAATAATCGATTAAAATATTCATAACTTATTCTGGGTTTTATAACGAACAAAGTAATCGATTAATATGAGTTGTAATCGATTAAAGCAGACAGGTCAAGTTATAAAACAAGCTTATGTAATCAATTATTGTTTGTGGTAATCGATTAAACCAGATGAACATGATTTCCAGAATATGCTTATGTAATTGATTAAGTTAGTCAGGCACATAAAAATTGAACTTCAGTAATCGATTACGATATTATGGTAATCGATTAAAACATGAAGACATGATTTTTTTTTGTTCTATGTAATCGATTACGAGAAGCCTATAATCAATTAAATTGTTCTTCATGGCTTTTCCAGAATTAAAACAAAGGATTGTAATTGATTAATCTGTTATGTAATCGACTAAAGCAATAAGATTTCATTTTTCCTAAAACTTAACCATGAGAATTTCATTTCTTTTGAAATAATAAATAGCTTTAATGCTTTTAATGAAATCATGTATGCAAGTTAATGACCATGTTCATGCAATGCAAGGATCATAAGATTAGCCTCTCATACACTTGAACAAATTACAAATTCCTTGGCATGTGAAAAGCTCAAAACTTTCTTCTAAGGCACAAGCTTCTTCTTTAGCTTCATCTTCTTGCTACTCCCCCTATATCCAACAGTTGATTCTCATAGATTTTCACTATCTTCTTCTTAATTGTGTTTCTAGTAGGAACCTGAAATACAGGGTAAAGGGCAACATAGTATCTTCTAAAGCCAAGGTGATCCATAATTGATAGTGGATACTCATGCATAATAATTATTTTTGCTAGCTCTCCCCTTGCACATTCTGCATCATAAGTTCCCGCACCCAAATCTTTCTTTCCTTGCACGACCTTATGTGTAAGAAATGTTTGGCTCTTCACCCCTCTCATAAAAATCTTGTACCGAACACAAATCTCATTATGTTGCCACAAATTCTTGGTTCCATTTTTTTATTTTCCACCAAGAAGTTTCTTACAATACTTGCATTCAGTCTTGTTCACACAATTGACTTTAATTTTTTGAAAATGCTGCCAAATCTTACTTTTCAACCTACTTATTCCTCCTTGTGCCTCCACATTATTAACTTCATCTTCATGAGATGAAGGAGTAGGATCAACATTAATAGGTGAAGGAGAAGGAGTAGAATCATCTTGAATAGGTAATGGAGTCTGATCAATTGGTGAAAGAGTATGATTGTTTGGTGAAGGTGAAGGTGAAAGAGTATGACCTTTTGATGAAGGAATAGGAAAAATTCCTTTTGATGAAAAATTAATATTTTCTATTACTTTCCTGAAAAGAAAAAAAAAACACTGATTAATTGGTTTATCTTCCATTACACATTGATATGTGCTAATTAGTATAAACTTATTTCACTCCAACTAATTTCATTCTAGTAAATCTTAAAATGGAAAAAAGCAAGCATCAATTAAAATGGAATAATGAACATAGCAAACCAAGGTCAAATGCACCAATTGATTGTAATGTGTTATCCCACTAAGCATATAAATGTAGCACCTGTAAAAATGAACACAAAAGAGAATAAGATACGGTAAAGAAAAATGAAACCCGTGTTGTTGCGTAGTTTTAAAAAAAATCAAAAAAGAGAAAGATAAGGTAAAGAAAAGTGAAAAGAAAAAAAAATCTTGCATTTTGTTCTTGCCAAGGCTCCATAATTTTTATATAATTATAGGTTATAGATTATAAATAAGAGATAAGAAAAAAAAGGTGTTAAAATACAATGATGATATGATGAATAAGAAAACAACAAGAAAATACAATAGAGAAATGAGATGAAAGAGAAAGGGGATGAGATTCCTATTATAATCTCATTCTTAATATAGTATAGGTTATAGATTATATAATTATACCTTATATGTGATCAACACTCTCATCTAGATTACTAGATATCTAATGCTTTCATGGGTGTATGCACATAGCTTAACATTAGGCATATGAGATGCCTACTATAATATATATTAAGAATGAGATTTCCCCCCATCCAACCTTTTTTTTTCCTAAGGTAACATTGTAACAATAATACCTTGTCAAATAACTATCTAACAATAATACCCTATAGATGAAAATCAAGCTTAAACCTGATGAAAGTGCTACAAATCCCAATCAAAGTTTATATAAACTAAAAGTGTTTATTTAAATTGGAGAGGAGTGAGAAACATATAATATTTCCATTTTCCAGTATTTTGTTAGTAAGTAAGGAGTCAGGACAACCAGTCAGAAGTTGTAAACTAATAAAATAAGCCATAGAAAAGCCTTCAATATAATTAATGTCATAATCAGGGAAGAAATAAATATGTATTTCCATAATCCGATCAACATTATAGAGAGATCGAAAAAAACAGAAAAAGGTAATAATAAATCAGTAACAATCCAGTAGGCGGCACATGGACAGAACTAGTTACTTGTATGGCAAAAATACAACTCAGAAACTTCCTAACACGATAGATTGCTCTCATAAGTCTGCAAGAAAAATCACAATAACATTAAATAGTTTGAAAGCACATGTCATATCATATCATAACCTTTTTAAAAGAATGCCCGCACAGTTTAATTCAAATCTCAACCACCTAACAGTGAAAAATCACAAGTTCAACCAATTCAAATTCTCAAAAACTAACAATCTTGCAATAACAATGAAAACCACATTCAGATCAAACAAATGACCTACTTACATCCCACACATACTCAACTCCATTCACAACAAATCACAAAAATCGAATTAAAAAAATAGACATCTTCAAAAAAGCACATCGAAGAACCAATGCAAGGAGATAGAAACAATGCCTAAAGTGAGAATGCTATGCCATCGGAAAAAAGAAACAAAACACAACCAATGCGTGGAGTTCGACAACGACGAGGAGGAGGGCGGCGGTGGCAGGTTTGAGGACTAGGAGATAGAAATGCGACTGACAGTGAGGGAGTTCAAGGAGAGGAGGGAGCTTGAAAAGAAGGTCGAGAAGTTGCAAAGTCATGTTGGAGAAGAAGGCACATAAGAAACCGAGGAGGAGAAGAGAACGAGAGTCAGGAAAGAGCTTAAGAGGCGCAACAGTGCGGCACAAATGTTTTAGCCTTTTAGGTTTCTAATTTCTAAATGTAGGATTTTTAGTGGCAGGGCGGGTTCGAGGTCAGAGTCGGAGTGGGTATCGTATTTCCCATACCCACCCCCGCTATTGGTTATCAGGGAAAACCCGACCTCGACCCCGAACCCGATCCACAGTTTTTTCCGTCAAAGTCGAGGTGGGTTCGGTTTGGTCTCCATAG
Organism: Glycine tomentella; assembly: GCA_007407185.1. NCBI lineage: Eukaryota > Viridiplantae > Streptophyta > Magnoliopsida > Fabales > Fabaceae > Glycine > Glycine tomentella. Next base: position 167,331 of record PYAF01004388.1, on the reverse strand, counting down.
GGTCGAGTCCTACTGCCATGTCTACCTACAACTTACCATCAAAATTGCATTTAGTAGTCGTTACCACTATAATAATTGTCATTGAAAGTCTTCAAAACCGCTTGAACACTAAATAGAATTAAACATGATTTTATTAATTTTAATAATAAGAAAATTGTAACAAATAGTTTTTAAAATATTACCGTGTAAAGGAAATTATTTCATACAAAACATATTAATTATTAATTATATTTTGAAAAAATATATGATTATATTGAACTATATATTATTTTTTTGAAATGTTGCTAATATTTTTTTTGGAATTACTTTTTTTCACTTGAGCGTCTCACTAATTACACTAACTAAATTATTTTAAAAAGAAACTAATAAGAAAATAGTTAAAAACTGAAAATAAATTTAATTGAATTAAACTCATATTCCATTATTAGGGTAATTAAATTATGAACGGAAAATAGTTTAAACCAAACTTTTGTGACAAATGAGATGGAGATATTAGTGTCTCGTGGGAAAAGAGTTTAAAATCTTAATCTGAGTCGGTATTCTAAGAAAGAAAAAATATATGTTTGATGAAGTGAAATTAATAAGAAAATCACATGATTATAATTTAAGTGTTCATAAAGATTATTATCAATTGAAAGAAAAAAAAAACTCACAAAAAAAATTGATATAGACATTTTTTTAAATTTTAAATCTGAGTCCGTATTTTTTAAAAATTATATTGAATCATACGATTATTTCAAAATTTATTAATTTTATAGACATTAAAATGAAATATAAGTTGATAATTTTAACGGTCTGTTTTTCTTAATATGGTCATTCATTTTTCTATCAAATGGTTTTTGTGCATTTTAAATTATTATCCCTTTCAATATATATGGCCAATTAAAGCTTTTTCTTCTTCTTTTATTTACTCACAAAAATATATTTCTACAATTATTTTCATCTATTTCCTTTTATATATATAAAGGTAAGGATTCTTCACCGCTCTTAAATAATTTTATTATTCACATCTATAATTCTGAAACTAGTAAAATAAAAACTGTTTTCATTCTACATGTTCCCTGTGCCAATGTAGACTTGCACGCCTACTTCATATATTCAAATTAAACAATGAAAATTGTATTTGTTATTATAAAATTCTCATATGAACACCTTCTTGCCTATGTATATCTAGCTAGCATTTAGAAGCTGCTAGGGCTAAAATGTCCGTTGCACCGATGAAATTGCCTAGAAAACACGTTTAGCAAAGCTGTGCACAACTTGTCAAACCAAAAAATTTCACTTACCTTTGATTGTTCCAATTATGGAAACTTGGTAAGTTGGTATCCCTTTTCAAAAGTCTTGCCAACGGTGTGAAACCATGCCACCGTCCGTTGTAACACGTGAAATATTTGTGTGCCAATGATTATCATTCAAAATTTCATTAAAACGTAATAAAATTATAAATTTAGAGAATTATTACATTTAAAGAATGTATCTTTAGATTATTTATATTCTTGAAATTACCTATATATTATTGTTCTAAGTGAAATTGAATTCATTCTCTTTAAACAAAATATATCGGTTCAAATGTTATAAATGAAAAAAATGTATTTTTAAAATCAATTCTTGTAACAAACGATGGTAAACAACCTAATGAATATAACTCGGTGGATAATACACATGTTCAGTTTGTAACAAAAGATTTAAGTTTGATCCGCATAATATCTTTGAATTGGGATGAGAAATTTTAAGTGAGATTAAATTTTATACTGAGAATTAATGAATCTCATATTTATCCAAAATGATGGAAGTTTGTAGAAATAGTTTGAGGTTTCACGAAGAATAAAAAAATTATAATTATGATGGTTAAGAAAAAACAATAATAAGAAAATACTAACGGGCAGCAAGCACCGACAACCCCGTTGTCATCATCCCTAACCAACGCATGTTAGTTTCACATGGTATAAAGACTTCTTAAATATGATATACTAAAGATCTTTATTCTTATGAATGAATTTATTTATAGTGATTTTCTATTAGAGATTATAGTTACAACCAAATTTATACCTAATCTCTAATCTTAAAAACACTTGTCGTGGCTTATTTCAGTCTCTTCTCTCACTACTAGAAAAGCAGCTTTCAATATCGGTTATTTTGGACTTTTAACATCGGTTCTCGAGCGATGTTGAATCAGGCAACGTTGAAAGTGGAGAATTTAACATCGGTTTTGAAAACCGATGTTACCAAATGTAAAGCACATCGGTTTGTCATCAACAACCGATGTGGAGTTGTCATACATGAAAGCGCTGAAAAGAGTAAACGATGGTTTAAGGAGTACAACAACATCGGTTTT
>PYAF01004388.1:154816-164896 GCA_007407185.1 Glycine tomentella | reverse complement strand
ATGGTGAGCCTTTGATCCCTTCGGTCACGAAGGCTGAGAATGACAGAGAGGCACCTATGCATAGAGGCACGAGCTGAGAATGACAGAGAGGCACCAATGCAGAGATTGAACAAAAAGGAAATCAGTGTTTAAGTTGCCAATATAAATACCTGGAGCGAGAATGACAGAGCACCAATGCAGACAGGCACGAAGGCTGAGATAGCAACAGTAGTTCACGGCAGCCACACCGACAGACACCGCGACACTGAGAGTGAGAGCGACGGTGAGAGAGCGACGGTGAGAGAGTGAGAGAGCGACAATGAGAGAGCGACGGTGAGAGAGTGAGACAGCGAGAGACAGAGCGAGAGAGACAAAGTGATAAAGAAAGAAAATGGGCGCCAGGAAAATATACTATATAAAATACACAACATCGGTTCTCTAAGAAAAACCGATGTTATTGACATAAATTCAACATCGGTTTTTTAAAACTTAACAAAAACCGATGTTAACTTAAAATAGTCAACATCGGTTTTGTTCGGTTTTTAAAAAACCGATGTTAACATCAATCGTTAACATCGGTTTTCATCAGATTTTATGAAAACCGATGTTAACATATTGAGTTAACATCGGTTTTTATTTCATAACTTGAAAATCGATGTTAACGAAGTCCATTTATTTACAAGTTTGCCACCGCGTTTTCGTTAACATCGGTTTTTCCAATAACCGATGTTAAACTAGCGATGTTAAAACCTATTTTTCTAGTAGTGTCTTTATCATCCATCTTTTTATAGTAAGAGTTGGACGCAACAATTTGACCAGAAAAAGGTGATAGAGTTATGAGACTAACGCAGTTGAAAACAAGTTTGTGCTTATGTTGACCAAAAAGTCTCACGGAAAGATTATATATATGTACCACATTTTAATGCGTGTGGCTGAAAGGATAGAGGTTGCGTTAAATGAGTCTATTTTTTGTCTCTATAATATATTTATACGCATAGTTAAGTTAGGGCCATGTCTTCCACAATAAAAACATGATTTCTTTTCGTCAAAATTCTTAAATAGATCAAACACTTTGAATTTGAACACTTGTTGCCTGTTAAGGTGTTGAAAAGTTACATCTCATAAGTTGTAAATTGAGTTTCTATTATGCTCCTTAAAGTGAGATAATTTTTTTAGAGTGCACCGAGTCCCAAGAAACATTATTTCCTTTCTCCTACCATTTAGTTTTCTCATTAAATTATGAAACATAAAGAAGTCGAGAAAGGATTGAATAAAAAGTATTGCCAAAAAAATGAAAGTTTGTTGAGTCAAAACGGACCCTCAAATTATTTGTGGAAGTGGAACGAAAAATGTAAGAGTAGAGAGATAGAGAAGAACACAATCAATTTGTTTAACGTGGAAAAATCTTTCTCAATTTGAAGAAGTAAAAACCCACGGGACACTAATCCAGAATCAAACTTCCACTATAACAATAATGAGTTATAAGAATCAAATACACCAAAGTGGTGGTTCACTCAACCTCTCCAACAATGATGATAATCAAACTCCCTAAAGTGTTTCACTCAAACTCTCTCTCGATATCTCTTAAATGCACAGCACAAGGCTTGCTCAAATGTGTTCTCAAGAATGTCACTTGAGGCGTCAAATTCTGACCTAGTTCTCCGTCTGAGTCTTGATCTTCGGTCTAACATGCCTCCACCCTCAACTAATGTATTTAAAGTAGTGGATTAGGTTTAGGATTTTAGAATCCTCAATGGGTCTGGACCAGCATTGGAGGAGTAAGCCCTATCCAACAATTCTTCCCCTACGACTTCAATGCGTCAAATTCAAACAGGAGTCTGACTTTTTCAATCAACAACCCGACATCAAACAGAAGCCCAGTTTCTTCAATTAACCAGACATCTTCAATGCGACGGGTTCATCAACCCAACACCTTCACATCAATTTTCAAATTTCCTTGTTGGTACCGGCTTGGTCATCATGTCGGACCAATTCTGGTCGGTGTGCACTTTGACAAGTGCGAGCTGTCCATCCTCCACCATATCCCGGATCCAGTGATACCTCACATCAATATGCTTGGTACGGGAGTGATAGGTCGGGTTCTACGCAAGATGAATTGCGCTTTGGTTGTCACACATCAGCTCGTACCTGTCTTGATCATGGCCGAGTTGTATGAGGAACTTCTTCATTCACAACATTTCTTTGCTTGCCTTAGTAACGACAATGTATTCGGCCTCGGTTGTCGAAAGTGTCACACACTTATGCAATCTTCATTGCCAAGAGATTGCTCCTCCAGCAAATCTCATTAAGTATCCAGTCGTCGATTTCCTCGAGTCAGAATCTCCACCTAAATCGGCATCCGAGTAGCCTTTCAACCCAAGTTCACCTTCTCCAAATAGAAGGCATAAATCAGTTGTACCTCGGAGGTACCTGAAGATCCACTTCACCGCTTCCTAGTGCTTCTTGCCGGGGTTTGATAGATACCGATTTACCATTCCAACTGCATACGCCAAGTCGGGTCTAGTGCAAACCATTGCATACATCAAGTTTTCGACTACAGAATGGTGCGGGATCTTCAGCATTTCGTCTTTATCTTCATCAGACCTCGGACACGGCCTTTTACTCAACTTCATGTGCCCGGCCAGGGGGTGCTAACTGTCTTGGCTTTGTCCATGCTGAATCTCTTCAAAATCTTCTCAACATACTTCTCTTGACTAAGCCACAGTAACTTCTTCTTTCTATCTCAGATGATCTTCATTCCGAGAATCTGCTTTGCAGGGCCGAGGTCCTTCATTGCGAAGGACGAACTCAACGCTTTCTTCAAGGAGGCAATCTTTTCTTTTCTTTGCCCTACAATCAACATGTCGTCAACATATAACAAAATTAGAAAATCTTCATTCTCATACCTTTTCACAAATACACACTGGTTAGCCTCAGTCTTCATGAACTTGTGATCAGTCATGAAGGATTCAAATTTCTTGTACCACTGTTGAGGTACTTGTTTCAAGCCATAGAGACTCTTCTTCAACCGGCATACCATGCCTTTGCATCCCAGAGCTCGGAACCCTTAAGGTTGCTCCATATAGATCTCTTCTCCAAGATCTTCGTGAAGAAAGGCAGTCTTCACGTGCATTTGCTCTATCTCGAGGTCCATTGAAGTCGTCATGGCTAACAAGTTCGGATCGAGGTCATCTTCATAATAGGAGAGAAGATCTCTTCAAAATCAATCCCCTTCTTTTGATTGCAGTCTTTCATTACAATTCGGACTTTGTATCTTAGTTTTTGGCCGCTATTTTCTTGTTTGATTTTATACATCCACTTTCAAAGCTCTTCTCCCTTTAGGCAGCTCGGTCAGCTCATAAGTCTAATTCTCGTGCAAGAACTTCATCTCGATCTGCATTGCCTTCTCCCACTCTCCTTTTTCTGAGCTTGGTCAACTCGGTCAGCTCATAACTCTAAGGCTTACCGTCTTTAGCAATGAAGGTGTATTCATCAAGTAACATGTAAAAGGTCTTCTTTCTCTAGTGGGGTATGTTAGCTGTTCTTCTTCAACCGCTTGAGAAATCGGTTCATCATCATCATCCTGGTCCTCATCATCAACACGGACCTCAATATCTTGGTCCTCATCAGCTTCTTATTGGTCATCATTTTCTTCGGTTTCTCCCCCTGCTTCAGCTCGGACAGTAGGGCAGGTTCTTCATGTCGGATAGTAACCTGGACTTTGGACTTCGAGATGTCATAAAGAGTCTAATCTTCATGAAAGATCACATTCTGGCTCCTCACTATCTTCTTGTTAATAGAATCCCAAAGTCTAAATCTGAACTCAGTTTTTGACAAACCGAGGTAGATGCATTCCTTCATCTTTGCATCAAGTTTCGCTCTTTGCATCCAAACACCTTCAGGTGTTCGTAAGTTGCTCTTCGACCGGTCCAGACTTCCTCTGGAACTCCTCCTTCAAGCGGTCGAGATGGTGAGAGGTTGATCAAATCAACCGCAGTTCTGGCGGCTTCTCCCCAGAACGTTTTCGGCAACTCGACATTGGACAACATACTTCAGATCTTCTCTTCAATAGTCTGGTTCATCCTCCTAGCCAGTCCATTCAATTGTGGAGTCTTGAGGGCGTCTTCTCAAGTCAAATCCCAACTTCTATACAATAAGTATCAAAGGGACCACAATACTCACCACCATTGTCAAAGCGAACTACTTTCAACTTCTTGTCAGTCTCCCTTTCCACCATAGCATGAAATTCTTTGAAAGATTGGAGTACCCGGTCTGTTGTCTTCAACAAACTTTGCGGGAATGATCATCAATGAAAGAAACAAAATATTGAGCTCCACCAAGTGATCTCTCGAACATGGAGTAAACATCAATATGGATGAGGTCAAGAATATTCTTGTGTCGTCTTGGTTGATCCGATCTAGCAAACGAAACTCAGTGTTACTTTCCAGCTAGGCAGTACATGCAACTTTCCAGCACTTGACCCTTCAACCCGGTCAATAGTTCTTTCTTCTCCAAAATCTGGAGACCTTTCTCGCTTATGTGGTTGAGGCGCTTGTGCCACAGCGCCAAACTCGATCCATCCCGGACAGAATTGGCTTCACCATCATTTATCTTTCCTTGCATCACATATAAGGAGCATTCCTTCTTTCGTCGAGCCACGACCAAGTTTCCCTTGGCCAGCTTCCATCTACTTCCTCTGAAGTAGTTCATTAACCCGACATCATCTAGCTTGCCAATCAAGATCAGGTTTAATCGCATGTCAGGCACATGCCTTACATCTTTCAACACAAGTCAGCACCCGACATCCATGGTCAGGGTTACATCACCGACACCAACAATCTTGCTGGTTACCTGATTTGCCATCATCATGACACAAAAATCTCCCTTTCTATAAGCAGAAAAGAATTCCTTATGAGGGGAGACGTGGAGTGAGGCACCGGAATCAACAATCCAAGTGCAGTCATCATAAGCTATGTTCAAAATTTCTTCACCAAGGAAGAATATCTCGGCATTCGGGTTAGTAGCCACAGTCGTGGTGCTATTATCATTTTTCTTCATGGGAACAATTTGATATGGCTTCACACAACCATTCTGTTCGTCATTCTACATATTCCTGCAGTCCGGCTTCTTGTATCCTACCTTCCCACAGTAGAAACACTTCAAATCATACTTTGACCTTGACTGGTCTCTAGACTTATCACGTCTGTCACGACCTCGGCTCTTGCTACGACCCCAAAAGTTGGATTTATTTCTGTTCTCAGCAACTTTAGCCTCAAACGTGCTTAATACATATCGTTCTCTTCTCTTGGCTTCTTCATTCAGGAGGTTGTCTGTCACGACATCCATCGTCAGTTTTCCTTTTGGAACCGAGTTACTCAATGTCACTACCAGAGTATCCCAACTTTTTAGCAGCGAGCTCAACAACAACAAAGTCTGCATCTTATCATCAATCTTCATATTAGCTTTAGAAAGTTGATTCAAAATACCTTTGTAAGTATTGACGTGCTGAATCATACTCATGTCTTCCTTGTATTCTAGCTTCACAAGTCGATGAATCAGGTGTGCTTTGTTCCTGGGAGTCTTTTTCTGAATCATGGATTCCAGCTTGTTCCACAATTCATCCGCGTTCGTAAACTCAGACATGTGCTCCAAGAAGCTTTTGTCAATATATTTCCTGGTCGTGGCAACCGCCTTACGACTCAAGATCTCCCAACCCTTGTCGGTCATGCCCGTCGGTCTCTCCTCAAGAACAATGAGCTCATACAAATCTCTGCAGATAAGATGATCTTCCATCATCGATCTCCAATAATTGAAGTTGTCTGCAGTCAGCTTGAACATATCTCCATCATGAGTTATGCCAGTGGTCTCCATCTCGTCTCCTTCAGAACCCTCGAACCTGGGCTGTGATACCACTGTTGGATCAAAACAGACCCTCAAATCAAATGCGGAAGCAGAACGAATTAATTTGTTTAACGTGGGAAAATCTTTCTCAATGTGAAGAAGTAAAAACTCACGGGACACTAATCCAGAATCAAACTTCCACTATAATAATAATGAGTGACAAGAATCAAATACACCAAAGTGGTGGTTTACTCAACCTCTCCAACAATGGTGATAATCAAACTCCCAGAGTGTTTCACTTAAACTCTCTCTGGAGATCTCTCAAATGCAAAGCACAAGGCTTGCTCAAATGTGTTCTCAAGAATGTCACTTGAGACGTTAAATTCTGACCTAGTTCTCTGTCTGAATCTTGATCTTCGATCTAACCTATCTCCACCCTCAACTAATGTATTTAAAGTAATTGATTACGTTTAGGATTTTAGAATCCTCAATGGATCTTGACCAGCATTGGAGGAATAAGTCAAATCTAACAAGTTTCTAATACAAAATGAATACAGGTAGAAGAAAAAAGGTAAAAAATAAATAAAAATATTTGAATTAAAAATAATTATTAAGATTAAAAAATGAAAATAAAAATTATTGTTATTTGGTTAAAAACAATCCACGGGTGCCTTTCTTCCTTTGAGAAACCCACAAGAAGGCATTTTTCTTCATTGATATCCACGAGGTGTGGGTGGTGCGGATCAACACACCAGTCACAAATCTATAGTCTACACTACACAGCACGGGGCATTCACGGATGTGGCACGAATCTTCAACGAAGACGCCGATCTGCAATGACGAGCCACTCACGGTGGTGGCAACGCGTTCGGGGAGACGCTGCGGCGGTTGGCGTGTCACACACGCGACGAATCTGGCGGCGGTGCACGTGCTCGGAACTTGCGGTGGCAGGAGAGCAAGAGGCCTTGGCTTCACGTGAAAAGGAGCGCGGGCGTAAAAAACGAGACACATTCTATCGCCTTTCTTCGCATACCAGCAAAAGAATTTTTTTTCTTCCGTGGGACCCATAGTAAATACAAAAACTTTCTCGCCATTTCGTAGCTCCCAAATCGGCTAAATGTCTTGAAATTTGTAACTTCCATTTCTCTTCTCTTCACGCTAGAGTTCATTGCTCCCAAGCTTATCCTTAATACGTGGTGATTTCCCGTTGAAGCAAGGTGGGTCACTATAACAAATTTCACAATTAACAGGTTTGAAAAATCTAGCAAGGGTATTTTTTTTGTGTGCTTATTAATGAATAAACTCTAGGTAATTTTGTTGCCATTTCACAATTACCAAAGGTGAAAAGTCTAGCAATAAAAATCGAAATATCAACTGTCAATTTATTTTATGTGCATTTATTAATGACAAAATTCTTTGTAATTTTGATGTCATTCGAAGATAATGGTGGCAATGTTATCAATGGTGTAGAATTAGAGATGCAAATAGGTAAGATCATTTAACAGTGACTTATGGACCTATATCAAACTCAAGTTTAGGCTAGACTTTTTAAAAAATAAATCAGACTTAGTTTTTTATAAAAACTTATTTGATTATAAAGATCAAATTTTAGGTTATTTAAAAATCCTCTAATACCTAATAGACAGATCTATTTAAATAAATATAAATTACATTTTTTGTTATAATACTAAAGTTGTTATAATGTATTAAAATCATAAGTTTGTTTACCATTTAAAAATATTATGCATAAAGAGGATATGTTGCATAAAGTGTGAAAATACCCGTATCCTATTTTTGAGCGGAGACAATGCACAAATTTTAGTTTATTTGGAAGCATGATTTTGCAAAGTTAGACCATTCCTTAGATTTTCATGGTCTCGGGATTCGATCGAAATTTTTCCAAAGCATTTTGAACACTCCTTTTATTATGGATTTTTCTTTCAAATTTCCCAAATTTATCAGAAATAGTGTTTGGTTTTTAATTGTGTTTTAAGAGCACTTTCGGAAAACTGGTTCGAGCGAATTCTACGCTTTATCATGATGATTAACCATAAAAACTCGCCAAGCTAGGAAAACCAGGGAAGTATTTTATTTAAGCAAAATTGTGAAAACAAAACATTTTTCAGCACAGACAATTAAATGGGGGAAGGTATATTTTTGTGAGAAAATTGTGGTTTGTGATTTTTCTGATGTTATGTGAATCACGTGGAGTATATTTTGCTGAATTTTAGAAAAATCGATTACTAATTTTGCTAATTAAAAGTTGATTTTTGGATTTTCTAGGCAGTAAAAAATATTTATTGTAAAAATAGTTAATATGTGAACTGAGCCTCTGGATATATACGCGATAGAAAATATCTTAAGAATGATCTCTGTAAAGTTTCGCTAAAACCAAAGACGATATTCTATTTTAAATAAATGGAAAACAATGATTTTTTACACGTGGAAAAAATCAATTATTAAATAAAAGTAAATATTAGATGAGGGAAAATAATGTGATAACTTTTTTTGTGTTGAAATATATAAGGAGTGATATTGTCAAGTTTCATGAAAATTAGAGTTAATTTAGTATTTTTAGGATTTTGTGAACTATAAATTCAATCTATAAAATGATTCAATCATTGTTGAATCCATAATTCTTTTGTATTTTAATTATAACAATTTTTGAACACAAGTCATGAGTCTTTTAAGTTTATATCTATTGATGAGTTTGCTTAAGTATATTCAGAAAAAACAAGTTTAATAGAGAAACAATAATTAAAGTAAACTCATGAGTATCATGAGTTTCTCAGAAAGATGGTAGGCTTGAAAGCTAAAAAAAAAAAAAAAAACTTAGTTTCCTTTGCTATGTACTTTAATGAAGAAGTCAATATGTTCACTGAATGAATAGAAAACTATAAATTCATTAGAATAAATCAACCATTAAAGAACAAGAAGAATGTTACAGACATGATGATTGACATAATTAACATGACATGAACAACATTGTTGCAACACACTTACCATGGAATTTCACCAATAGGATAAACTCATTATGGACATTGTATCTTAAGTTCTAGAAATGCAATTAACTTGTTCTTGGTGGCTATGGAAAGCTTGAAGAAATATCTTCAACTTTCATGTGGAAGTCATGGTTTGATACAACTTGTATCATCGATGAAATTGAGCCTGAAGTTGTAGATGTGCCTGCTTGGACAACTTGATATGTGTGCAATAATTTGAAGACCGCATGAGCTACAAAGGTTCATTTGAGATGATCTTAGTGTATGTGGAATGATAGGAGAAAGGTCTACATCTTTCATGAATGTTGGTCCCAGATGAACTCAAGAGGGGGGGTGAATTGAGTTTTATAAAATAATTCATAATTTAAAATCAAACTCAAAGTAATAATATGGAGATAAGAGATAAAGAGAACACGATCAATTTTAACGTGGAAAACCCAATTGGGTAAAAAACCACGACGTCCAAATTGGATAATCAATCCAATCGACAACTCCACTATGATAATTTTGTGTACAAGAGTTCTAGTATCCTAGTTTCCTAGTCTACCCTTACACAACAATTATCCCAGCTGGTATCCTTGTTTCCCAGCAAAAAGCTCTTGTCTCAATTCACCAAGAATAGAGACAGATTGGTATCCTTGTTTCCCAGTCAGACTGGTATCCTAGTTTCCCAGCCAAAAGTCGCACGTCTCAATTTACCAAGAACAGAGATAGAACTGGTATCCTAGTTTTCCAATTGGGACCTCTTCCAAAGTCAAGAAGAATAATACAAATAAAATAGTTACCTTTACGCTTCTATTCCTTAAGCAAATAGGTACCTTTAAATCCTGATGGAGAGTTGAAGAATCAAACTTGCCAAATTACTTCTATATGATCTCACAACAACTCTCTTAATGATGCAAACATATACTCTGTAAAACTCTAATATTATTTGGAATGAAATACATACTCTAAACACAGAACTATGTTTCTATTTATACTAATTTAAAGATATAATTTTATTCAATGAAATCCTAAAAGATATTCTATCTTAACTTAAAGATATTTTATCTTATATACAATGCAATCTTAAAGATATTATATCCTATTTTTGAATGCAATATTAAAAATATTTTATCTTATCTTTGAATGCAATCTTAAAGATAAATATCTTGGCAAGATCAATCTTCTCATCTCCTTACATAAAATCTAAAAAATAAATAGAAACAAATCTTTTTAATTCCATGTCATCTTGAATGATATCAATCTTCAGGATTCT
>PYAF01004388.1:142079-154716 GCA_007407185.1 Glycine tomentella | reverse complement strand
TCTCATCAATTATGTTGATCTTCATAAATCCAAAATATCAATAACTTCAAAATATCAAATCCAAAATATCAGTAACTTCAAAATATCAAATAATTATTATCAGTGCAATTAATCTAATAATATGACATTCATTATTTGTTATCATCAAAACTTTATAAATCTTTTTATGCATAAAGGGTTCAACAAATATCCAACAATGAAGTTGTGAGCTAATATGGCTTGTATCTTGAAGGATATTGATGATCAAGATAAAGATGTCATTTTGTCCTCACAATATAATGCAACTGCAACTATTTGAAGATTTGTCTTGTTGTTTTGGTCAAAATGACATGAGACTAGTGGTTGAATGTCAAGGATATAATTCTCTATAACTCTCATGAAGATGCCAAAAGCCAGTTTGGCCATTCAAAGGGTCAAATAAATAAAAAATAGTAGCAAGCATAATATGCTTCAGCAAGCTCACACCAGAATGTTTGGAATACAAGTCTATCATGTCATCTCATCAAAGTATTCCTATAAGAAGAACATTTAGTGACTCTTCATCTACATCAAAGAACTCTCTAAAAAAAAAACATCATATGCAAGAAAGCTATGCAAACCAACATATATGCAAATGATACATATACAAAGAGAAGAACATATGAAGCGTTTTGATGAGTTCATAACAAGCTCATAATGGATATCTCAACTATGCTTTCAAATGAGAAGCTTCAAAATATTTGAAAGAAGCCTATCTATTGATGAAGTGAGTGCTTCCCTCTGAAGATCTTAATCTTATCATGTTGCAAATACATCAAGAAGTCCTTACTCAGAAGATCTATCAAAGGCTACATTGAGCAAACAACATCAGAATCAAGTTGTAATAGAGTCCACATCAGAATGGTGTAATTGAGGACTCTAAGAATGAGAACATCAGAATGATACTCTGATTATATACCATAATCAAGACAAGATAAATTCTGAGGTGACTACGTAAAAAAGATGTATTGAAGTCAAGATCATGCAATATTCATGCATCAAAATGAAACTACATTAAAGTCTACATCAGAATGATGAAGATATTGACTTTGAAGATTAAACTTTAGAATGAAGTTCTTAATGGTTCAAATTACACCTCAAATTTAACATCATTTCTTCCATATTCTACCCACATACAAAGGGAAAATAAGAAGAATGAGGCTGATAGCATTTCACTTTCCACATGTCGACACACATATTGAGAGAACATTGGAAAGTGAATGCTAACTGCATTTATAGATGCATAAGTTGAAAGTGAAAATAATAGGAATACTTCACAACAACCAAGAGGGGGGTGAATTGGTTGAACCTTGGTATTTTAAAAAAATCAAATTCAAATCAGAGTTTCAGGATCTTTATCACTTACAAAGCCAAGAAACCTTTTACTCAATCAAATAGCTCAGCCCAAGAATTCAATAGATCAAAATAAAATTTGTTGAACAATGAATATGATTTAAAGAATTACTAATCAATGAATAAGATGAGATTAGAGATATAGAAATAAGAACACAAGCAATTTATATTGGTTCACTTCAAAACCTGAAGCTACATCCAATTTCTTCTAATTCACACTGAATTAGAGTTCCACTATTATAAAATATTCTTACAAGCTTTTACAAGAACCTCCCCTTTATCAACCCTAGATAAAGAACAGAAATATAAATCCTATTAGACTTCTAAGAAGAAAGATTCAGAGAACACTACTCTAATCTTTATGCTAGAGAACCCTTCTCTAGTCCCAAGCTAGAAGAATCCTATTACAATAGCCAATATCAACAAAGTATGTAAACAAAATTACAATCAGTGAGTTAAGGAAAGAAACAACCTGATGATCCAGTGAATGACATGCAAATGAATGAGCAATTTCAGGTTGAAAGACAAAAACAAACTCAGCACATTCTTCTTCCTTAACCATTATAGTCACAAATAAAAAAAAAGCACATAAACTTAAAGAAACAAAGGCCATTTAGAAAGAGGTAGAGTCATTAGTCTTTAGAGTAGCCTCTATAATGTCTAGCCTATCCTTTCTTTCATTCAAAGAGACACTAGTCTCAGCCCTAAAATCATGATGCATCTGAAGAAGCCCATCCATCTTCTGCAGCATCAGAGATTCAAACTATGAGTATAAAGGCTGAGTTTGATCTTTTTCTTCATCTTCAGACTCTTCCACTTGAAGGTCAGCATCATCAGAAGGAGGAGGAGGTACTTGTGGTTGGCCTGCCATCACCCAGCCTTGAGGTGACTTTTGCATCCCCAATTTTGTAAGATGTTTTTCTTTTATGAGGCTATTGCTGGAATTTGTATGGTCCATAACCTCATCAATCACATCAATGTTGAAGTGATCAATGAACCTAGATGCCAAGACAGGATAAGGAAAAGGATAGTTGACAAGTCTCTTAGACTTAAGCATGATTTCCTCAAATATAAGAACCCAATTCATGGGAATAGAGTTCTTTAGACCATACACCAATTGCAGGTCATCATCTGTGGCTTGGGCATGGTTAGTAGCCCTTAGAGTAAGCACATAGGTCATGATGTAGTGGAGTAACCTATCCTCAGGATTCATAGGACCAGTACCTAATCTGTTCCTAAGTTGCATATGTGGACCATGAAGCATCTCTCTATAAGTATCTAATTTGTTGTATCCCTCAGGTTCTTCATTAAACTTCCTAGCACCTTCACATATCACCCCAGCAACAGATTCCCAGACTTTATGGGTGATTTCCATAGTAACATCCTTGACTTTAGAAATCATGTTCCCATGCATGGAACCCTTGGCACAGGCATAAAACACTTTAACCAATTCTGGGTAGAAAGTACCCTTCATTTCAAGGAATCTTCTAAGCCCTTGGGTTTCTAAGAATGCAGGGAATTGAAATCCTTCCCTTATAAACCAATCCAGGTCTAGATATTTGGGTGTGGACACTGGTTTAGTGGAAAGGAACTGCAAGTAGTTTATCTTGTCAGACTCATTGGAAAACCACAAGTCTAACCTATTTGGGGGTTGAGGAGGAGGATGATTTGATGATGATTCTCCAACCTTTCTCTTTGAAGATCTAGCACGTTTTGGTGTGGGATTTGACATTTTAGGAAAAGGTTTAGACACAGACACACAACAAGACTTAGAAATATAGCAGAGAGAGAAGACTAAGGTGCAAGGCTTTTCAATGATGCAAGGCTCTTATTTATAGGCTAGATAGATGTTCTTAATGTTCTTATTTTTGAAAATATAGCTGTTGGAGGTAGTTAAGATACTTCAGTGATCTTTGATTTGATTTAGATTTAGTTGGGCAGTTACATTTCCAGAGAAAAACTATCAGAAAACGCACGAACAGACTAAATAATCAATTAAATGGTAATAATAATCGATTATTTGCACATTTAGAGCACAAAAATTACATGTAGTAATCGATTATCCCGTATGGTAATCGATTATTTCACACATCATTCAAAGGTTGAAGATGACTAGTAATCGATTCTATGTTAATGTAATCGATTATATCATCATTTTGAGAATTTAATCACGTATCAGATCTTATGTAATCGATTATCCCGACTGGTAATCGATTACTCCAGAAGTATTTAAAATTTTAATTAGACATGTAATCAATTACCAATTAGTCGTAATCGATTACTCTAGTGAAACTATTACACTGAAAAACATATTTTGTTTAGTGTAATCGATTATCCCGTTACGTAATCGATTGCTCCAGGAAGCTTCAGTTTTTTCAAAACAAAGAATAATGGATTACGAGTTTGCTGTAATCGATTACTGAAGCACAAATTTCATAATCAATGAGATTTTTAATGATTTTAATCGATTAACCCGAAGTGTAATCGATTATTACAGTGATTTTATCAAAAAAATAGAGTATTTTGCAGATCATTATAACTTTTGCACAGAATAGATCATTTTTAGTGATGACGTCAGCTATGAAGTTTAATTTGCATGGAAAAGCACACTTAAAACAGGCTAGCATATGTTGGATTCATCAATAATACCAAGCATGTTTCTAAGTGCATAAAATCTATCTCTAGCCAATGGTTTAGTAAATATATCAGCTAGTTGGTTATGAGTATCAATGAAATCAAATTTCATATTACCTTTTTGAACATGATCTCTGAGGAAATGATGCCTTATCTCAATATGCTTGGTCCTTGAATGCATTATTGGATTCTTTGATATGTTAATAATGTAACACCCCGTATGCATCCGGTGTATTAACAATTACTTAATCAGATTAACGCCGTAATTAATTTAATAAAACCAGAGATTTAAAACAACGGAAGCATTTTTCCTTTCAAAACCATATTTCTTGATTCATTATATATGGTACGTAACCTCAATTAAATATACAAAACTCAAATACACTATAGTCAGCCTCATCGATCCAAATAACATAAGGAACGACAGATACATAAACAATATCAATGCAGATATATCAGGAGAAACATAAACCACATACCTCAATATGTGTATAACATATATACATCATCTCAGCCACCACTGTGGCGATACAAAAGAATAGGCATCCATTGCCATGATCTCATAGATCACATCCTCACACGAGGGTATACAAAACACGTAGTGTCTATACAAAGTAAACATAAACAGAGTCCATCATATGTGTACACACACATCTTCCCTCACAGGGGTACAAAATGCATCAACATAAACAAAATAGCCACCATGCACTCAAAACACTGCCAAGCAGCTTCACTGAAACTGTCTCTACTGGGGCCTCCCGCCCTGAGACCTATCATCTCTACCAGATCAATCACCTGCAAAAACATAATCCCCACACGGGGTGAGATACAATCTCAGTAAGCTCAGGGCTCTTGGAAACTTTTCCTCCCCCTTGGCTCACTTCCATGATACATAATATCAAAGGCATCACAATCACTCGGCCACCTGGCCCTCACAATAATACATAGCCATCATCTAGCTCTAATATATATCCGCGGAACTACGTCCGCCACAAGATGCATCATCATCAGCATCTGGGACTCTCAGTCCCCAGTGTGAGACCGGAACTCACACCCATGCCATCCCATCGGGAGCTACCGCTTTACACATGGATGCACGTATATGGCACCTCCGAGAATAGGCTTCAACCGCAATGGGACCACATATCTCTTGGTCTTAAGGGATCATCATCACCCTTTACGTGAGCAAACCAAACTAGGAGTTGTGCTCTACTCCTAGGTAGGTCCATATCTATCTAACTGGCCAGAAGATCTTTTTAATAGATAACCATACACACAAAGCATAGAATCATGCATACATATTATCATGAGAAAACTGTAACAACCAATTCAATGCACATGCATCATGTATACAACCATCATTCCCTCGGAGTATGGTGGAACACAGGCAGCGAGAACCATTCCCCAAGAGCGAAGAACTTACCTGGCAAAGCAGCGCTCTACAGTTCATTCCCAGAACTGTGGTCTACGCCACTGATACCCTCGGTGTCACGCCCTATACAAGGCACACAAGCAACATCAACAATGGTTCTCAATCGTTAAAAAGACAAGAAATGTTATTCTATGTCATATAAACCTTTTTGTCCTCTATCTTAAAGTTATCAGAGCTAACCACCTAATAGCCAACTCACAGACCCTCAGCAGGGTTTATCTCGGCCTAACCAAGGCACTAGAGTCTCCCCAAGACTCGGTATAACTCAATTCAAAGAGCTCAACATTACTCAGGCCCAAAACCCAAAGATAAACAATATGGCTAAAACGGCTACTTCAACACAATTTCACCGTTTATATAGCCCCCTGAGCACATATGGTACAAGTATCAAGGCTCATGCATGTCCTACAATCACCAATTTAACCAACATTGTTCCTACACATGCATTTCTCAAAGCCAAAATCCAAAGTCCATAAAATCAATATTTCAAAGCTAATCCTTCATCACAACAACCTCCTAAGCATACTTTTCTAAAGGACCCAAGCCTAATTCCAGCTCTAACTCAAATGGGTCACTATTCACTTCAAGAATAATTTCACAAATCAAACGGTAAAATTTGAGTTTCTTACCTCTAAACAGTCAAGGAATGCTAGAGGTTCACTTCTTCAAGTGTGGGTGTCCGTGAATCGCTTCCTTTCCCCGCCAAACTTAAGTTTTGAGAAATTCCCTAGAGAATGCGATCTCTGAATTTAATGGTTTTTAGGGAAAAATGATGAAGGATTCTAGCTCATAGGATGATTTCCTACAAGTTTCATGTTGGGTGCTAAAGGTTTTGGCCAAAGAATGAGTGATATGGAGCTTCCCAAGCTCAACAATTGTAACACCCCGTAGGCCTCCGGTGCGTTAACATTAGTAATATCAGATTATCGCTTAACATATCAATTAAAACTCAGCGGAAGCATAGAATCGCTTTTCTTGATTCATTATGTATGGAATAAAACATATAACAACATACATATAAGGTACATAAATTACGCCCCGGCTGATCCAGTTTTCATCTCATACACAATTTAGACAGATAAAAGGATACATAGGCAGAAAATCATAAATACAACAATTGAACTCAGGAGGAATCTCATAAACATATCATAAATAGTTCTGTACATATATATATATACATCAATGTTTTCACTACACCGTGGTGATACAAAAGAATAACTGCCCTCGCCGAGGGTATACAGAACTATACAACCCTTATCAGGGTACAAAACATGAACAAAATCAAAACTGAGCCTTCGAGCTCCATCTGCTGCTTTCAGCCAAGCAGAGACATCTCTACTCGGGCCTCCTGCCCTGAGACTGCTCTCTTCTGCCTGAAGAGTCACCTGAAATCACAAATCCCCACACGGGGTGAGATACATATCTCAGTAAGCTCAGGATCCTTGGGAAATCATTCCCACCCTGGCCCACAATTCACAATACAAACATCAGACAAGCACACATATCAAATCTGGCACATTGGCCTGGTCGTCTGCCCCTCATACACATGAGCAGTTATTTATTCCACAAACATGGCAGAGAATCCCTCGATGCCTTGGCAGAGAACCCCTCAATACTGTTCCACATGACAGAGAATCCCTCAATGTCCTGGCAGAGAACCCTCAATGCCGTTCCACATGGCAGAGAATCCCTCAATGCCCTCAATACATGGCAGAGAATCCCTCAATGCCGTCAATACATGGCAGAGAATCCCTCAATGCTGTTTCACAGTTTATAGCACAAACAGGCACAAATGCACACATAGTAATATAAGTATGCGAAAATCAACACGGACATAATCAAGGCTCTAGCATGTCAGTTAACCATCACAAGTGACTATCACACAGCCACACATGCATCCATAGAGCCAATATCCAAAATTCACCAATTCAAAAACTGAAAGCTAATCCTTCATCATTACAAAGCTCTGAACAAGTTTCTCTACAGGACCCTGGGCTAATTCAAGCCCCATCACATTTGGGTCACTATTCTCAGAAAACCCCAAATTCAAAATCAACCGGAGGAACTTGAGTTTCTTACCTCAGTGGCGACCAAGAAGGCTAGAGGACAGCCTTCCTTAGCTCTGAAGTCCGTTCTGCGCCTTGGGTCCTTGCCAAACTCAAGTTCCTAAGCTTTTCCCTTCAGAAGGAATTCTCACTCAATTGGAGTTTTCAGGAGAGGCAATGAAGGATTATAGCTTTCTAGGTGATTCTCTCAAGTTTATAGGTTATTGGGAGGTGTTTAGGCTAGTATATAAGGTCCTAGGAAGCTTGGGTTCATTAATAATGGAGGTAAGGGCGTGGAGAAGAAGAAAACTGTTTTCTCCCCAGCCAAAATCGCGTTCTGCCCTTTATACTGGGCCTGCCTGAGGTCTGGCGCGACCCGCGCCAGCTCCGGCGCTACCCGCGCCAACATGGCGGTGGCCTTGGCGCCAACAGCGCCACTTCCATACCTCCAACGTCAGCTTCCAGAACATGTGGCGCTACCCGCGCCACACTGGCGCTATCAGCGCCAACCTCCCCTGGCATCTGGCACCGTCCGCGCCACACTTGGCGCTGTCCGCGTGGAAATCCAGTGAAACTTGGTTTTCCAGACCACTTCCCGCGCCACCAGCGCCACCCATGGCGCGACTCGCTAGGGCTGGAAAACCCCTGGCGCCATCCGCGCCACACCCTTAACAGGGTTTTTTTTCCAAAGGATCCCTGGCTCTACCAGCGTGGGATCTGGCGCTAGCCGCGCCATACTGAGGGTTATCACATTCACCCCTCCTTTTTAGGAATTTTGTCCGCAAAATTCAGGAACATACCTGTTAGCCAACTCGGGATATAGCTACAACAGCTCCTGCTCTCGCTCCCAAGTTGCTTCTTCATGTGCTCGACCTTCCCATTGTACCTTGACTATGGGAATCGTCTTGCTGCGGATCTGCTTCTCCATTCTGTCCAAAATCTTCAGGGGTCGTGTAGGACTCGTCAGATTCTCTCTAATCTGCACTGTGTCAGGTTCTACGACGTGTGAGGGATCAGCCACATACTTCCTCAACTGAGACACGTGGAACACATCATGTAAACCTGACAATTGGGGAGGCAAAGCTAGCTTGTATACCAATGGTCCTATCCTCTCAAGGATCTGATATGGACCAATGAACCTAGGACTCATCTTCCTCACACCTAAAGCTCGTCCTACACCCGTCACTGGAGATAGCCGCAGAAACACATGATCACCCTCCTCAAACTGCAAGGGTCTGTGCTTCTGATCATAATAGCTCCTCTATTGACTCTGAGCCTTCATCAACTTGTCTCTGATCATCCTGATCTGCTCAGAAGTCTCTTGAACCATCTCAGGTCCAAAGAGCTGTCTTTCTCCTACCTCTGTCCAACACACTGGAGTTCTGCACCGCCGGCCATACAAAGCCTCGTAAGGTGCCATGCCCAAATTGGCATGAAAACTGTTGTTGTAAGAGAACTCCACCAGAGGTAGATAGTTGTCCCAGCTAGCACCTTGCTCCAAGGCACAAGCTTTCAGCATATCCTCCAGAGTCTAGATGGTCCTCTCAGTCTGAGGATGGTAGGCCATGCTGAGTCTCAGCTGGGTCCCAAAAGCATCCTGAAGAGCACCCCAAAACCTCGAGGTGAACTTCGGATCTCTGTCACTGATTATACTGTCAGGGACTCCATGTAATCTCACAATCTCCCTGACATACAATTGGGCCAACTTCTCTGTGGTGTAGTCAGATCTCATAGGCAAGAAATGAGCAGACTTGGTCAGCCTATCCATTATCACCCAGATGGAGTCACATCCACTCTGAGTCCTCGATAATCCCACCACAAAATCCATGGAAATGTTGTCCCATTTCCACTCTGGGATCTCTAAAGGCTGAAGTAGACCAGATGGTCTCTGATGCTCAATCTTCACCTTCTGACACATCAAACACTTTGTCACCTGCTCAGCTATGTCTCTCTTCATCCCTGGCCACCAGAAATTCTTCTTCAAATCATGATACATCTTAGTGGCTCCTGGATGAATGCTGAACTAGCCTTTATGTGCCTCAGATAGGATGACATCTCTCAACTCGCCCTTAGGCACCACAATACGACTTTCGTATTTCACCAAATTGTGATCCTCCCAGGAGACATCCTGCTGGCCAATCATGGCCCTCACAGCCTCATCTTGCTGCTGAGCTTCTCGGATTCTCCTGATCAGCTCATTATCTACCTTGGTCTTGCCCAACTCAAGACCACGAGTGCCTTCTGCCACTGTTTGGTGCATGTCTCTCAATTGTTCTATTAACTTGCAATCAGAGATCATCAAACATGCAACAGTTACATGCTTTCTACTCAAAGCATCAGCAACCACATTAGCCTTGCCTGGATGGTATCTCAGCTCAAAGTCATAGTCCTTCAGGAACTCCATCCAATGCCTCTGTCTCATATTCAGCTCTTTTTGATCAAAGAGGTATTTGAGACTCTTGTGGTCGTTGAACACTATCAACTTAGCACCATACAAATAGTGCATCCATATCTTCAGAGCAAACACCACAGCTGCTAACTCCAAGTCATGAGTAGGATAAGACTCTTCATGAGGTTTCAGCTGCCTGGAAGCATAGGCAACCACCTTCTGATCCTGCATCAACACACGTCCAAGCCCCTGCTTAGAAGCATCACAAAACACCTCGAAGATTCCTTCAGGATCAGGAAGAGTCAACACTGGTGCTGTGGTCAACCGCTCTTTCAGCTCCTGGAAACACTGCTCGCACTCATGGGTCCAAACAAAGGGAACCCCCTTCCGTGTGAGTCGAGTCAGAGGTACTACCAACTGGGAAAACCCCTGAATGAACCTCCTATAGTAGCCAGTCAATCCCAGGAAACTACGGATCTCAGACACGTCTTTGGGCCTCTCCCAAGACATTACTGCCTCTATCTTGCTGGGATCCACTGATACAACAGCTGCTGAGATCACATGGCCAAGGAACTTTACCTCTGATAACCAGAATTCACACTTGGCCAACTTAGCATACAACTGCTTATCCCTCAAAATTTGAAGGACCGTCCTGAGATGCTCGGCATGCTCTGTCTCTGTTCTGGAGTAGATCAGAATGTCATCGATGAACACCACTACAAACTGATCCAAGAAAGGTTTGAATACCCTGTTCATATAATCCATGAACACTGCTGGGGCATTCGTCAGACCAAACGGAATGACCTGATACTCAAAGTGACTATACCTAGATCGGAAGGCTGTCTTAGGTATGTCTGCTGGCTTGATCCGAATCTGATGATATCTGGATCTCAGGTCTATCTTGGAGAACACTCTGGCTCCCCTCAGTTGATCTAACAGATCATTAATACGAGGCAGAGGATACTTGTTCTTCACAGTAACCTTGTTCAACTGCCTATAATCCACACAAAGTCTCATACTTCTGTCCTTCTTCTTCACGAAGATTACCGGTGCTCCCCAAGGCGAAACACTCGGTCTGATAAACTGCTTGGACAGCAGGTCCTCCAACTACACCTTCATCTCCCTCAACTCCAGAGGAGCCATACGATAAGGTGCCACAGAAATCGGTCCCACACCAGGAACCAGATCTATGGAGAACTCTATCTCCCTCTCTGGTGGTAGCTGAGTTATCTCCTCAGGAAACACGTCCATGAACTCATTCACCACAGGGGTCTGAGACAAAACAACACTTGGCTTATCTTCTGTCACACCCAAGAAGATATAGCCCTGAGCTCCCTCCATAATTGCCTTGCGAGCTTGCAAGACTGACATGAATGAGGTGGAACTCGAACCTGTCTCGTCAGAAGGAACAACAACCCTCTTCTGACAACAGTCTAGCATCACGCCATACTTGGCCATCCAGTCCGTACCTAAAATCATCTCAAGGGTAGGCATAGCTAGACAGAACAGATCAATTGCATAGACTCTGCCTTCATAGAAAAACTGCACGTCCTTGCAGCACATGCTCACCTGACATCTCTCTCTAGATGCAGTGGTAACCTCCATCGGAGGGGCAAAACTGAGCTTAGGCAATCTGAGCCTATCAACAACCACATCCTGTATGAAGGAATGTGTAGCTCCAGAATCAAACAGTACTCTAACATCACAGTCATCGATCAGAACTGTACCTCTGATCAGATCTGGAGCTCTGACTGCCTCTCTGGCATCTACTGTATACACCCGACCTGCTGTGGGTACTATCATCTCCACTGGAGCAGCCTGTTCCCGACTCTCTATCTGAGGGCACTCTCTGGATATGTGGCCTGGCTTGCCACATCTGAAACAGATAATCTGGCCTGTAGAACATACTCCCAAATGCTCCTTCCCACAGGCTGGACACTTCGGGATAGATCTTTCCCGAGCTGAACCCCTCTTGAATCTGTCAGAGGGTGCAGAGACTCTCAACATCTTGCCCTTACCCTTCCCGGGTGGGCCAGAACCACTGGGCCTTCTCCCCCCGGTCTGTCTGAGGGAGCAGGCTGTCTGCCTCTCTGTCTCTGTAGGATACCCTCCACCTGGCGACTCTGTCTCACCAGGGTATCCATATCTCGTGACCCAAGACCAGCCACTAGCACCTAGATGTCATCCCTATGTCCCCTCAGGAACTTAGCTGCTAGAATCTCAGCTTCAGGCAAAGGTCTCCTGAAGTGGGCATACTGGGCTAGCTCGTTAAATTGAGCCAGATACTCGTCCACCGTCAAGGTCCCCTGGACGAGTCCATCAAACTCCGCCTGCTTCTGCTCCCGGGCATCTCTAGGAAAATACCTGTCCAGGAAGCAGGCCTCGAACAACTGCTAGGTAATCACCTCTCCCCGGCCTCTCAGAAGTCGAACTGTGGTCTTCCACCACTTGTGGGCATCACCCTGAAGCATATAGGTTGCATACAGCAACCTCTGGTGATCGGGGCACTCCATCACCTCAAAAATCTTCTCTAAGGCTTGCAGCTGTAACGCCTCCTTGCTCTCTCATGCTTGATTGATTTTAGATGAAATTTCGTGTTCACTTTGTATTAGAATTATCTTAGTTATAAATTTCACGAAAAATTTCTTTCTTTTTGCTTCGATTTTACAATTTAGTCATAACATAAACGATTCTTCCTCACCACGGTTGATTTGAAATAAGAATACAATTCATTATACAGTCCCAAATATAGTGTCCAAAATAATT
>PYAF01004388.1:125405-141979 GCA_007407185.1 Glycine tomentella | reverse complement strand
AAAGGAGACAAGATAAAATTTGCTTCAAATATCTCTTAAGCATTAATGATTAACTTTCTACTTGGACCAATGGAAATGGCTAGGCTTCTTAACTCTCCATGTGTCCATTCTTGAATGTTTCTAAAGCTTTTCTCCCTTGATATTGTATCATACGGCCAAAGCTTGATCCAAATCAACAAATTTTCCTTTTACTACATGTCATAGCAAAATTCTAATTTCTTATTGGTCCCAATTTGCCTTTAATTAGTAAAATCACTAAACTAACTTATTAGGAAGATATATTTCTCCTATGATTAAGAGAAAATTCTATAGATTATGTCCATACTTTTTCTTATAATCTTCTGATACCGGAGTTAGTCTATATTAAGCTCTTTTCAAAATATTTTCCAAAATTCCTAGAAATTACTGTTTATGGTTATCTGCCACCAACAATGTTGATAATTTGTTGTCTAAAAGTATTTTATCCAATACTCAGGTCCCCACAAATTTCTAAATTCATCTTGGTCATTTTTGACCTAAAGGGTATTTTGGTAATTTCACCACTCACCTTAGGGGTATAATTGTCATTTCCAAAAATGTTCAGGATATCTTTGTAATTGTCACCCTAAGGGTATTTTGGTTATTTCCAAAGCATCCAAGGGTATTTATAAGATTTCCTCCTTAATATATCTTGCTAAAATACCTAGGGGTATTTTGGTCATTTTCAAAATGTCTAGGGGCATTTTCGTCCTTTTCCCCTGAATCCTTTTGTACTACCTCTGATAAACATTTTACCCCAGTAATTGACTGTAATTCCAAAATTTTGGGGTGTTACAGCAGCCACCCTGCTGCAGCCACTGGATCATAGCCCCCTGAGAACACTGGAGGGTCATGCTTCCTGAATGTGATCAGCATCTTCCCTCTGGCTACTGGATCACTCTCAGCCTCTATCTGGGACATCAGGTCCCCTCGCTGGTGGCTCCCACCAGCCTGCTGGCGACTAGCCTCGCCCTCATGCACAGGAGGTGTGGAGGATACTCTGTCATCCCTCCTAAGGTGCTTCACCTCCTCTAACAGATCTTGATTAGCCTTCATCAAGGCCTCATTCACCTCTTGGGTGGCAGCCATCTCTAGCTGCATCTCCCCCTGAGTCTGTCTATTAGCAGCCACCTCTTGCTGCATATCTGCCTGTATCTGTCTATTTGCAGCTAACTCTTGCTGCATGGCGGCTAGTGCAGCCGCAACTGGATCAGACTGGGCACTGGTAGCCCCACTGGTGCTTCTAGGTCTCACCATAGCACTACACATGTACATCACACAGTGAGTTGATCAGGCCCACAGTTAATGTACTCTCATGCAATGCTCATGTCAAACAACCACATACAAGCACCAAATCAAGTTCCATACATAATGTTCTTATCAAGAAACCGCTCTGATACATTAAATGTAACACCCCGTAGGCCTCCGGTGCGTTAACATTAATAATATCAAATTATCGCTTAACATATCAATTAAAACTTAGCGGAAGCACAGAATCGCTTTTCTTGATTCATTATGTATGGAATAAAACATATAACAACATACATATAAGGTACATAAATTACGCTCCGGCTGATCCAGTTTTCATCTCATACACAATTTAGACAGATAAAAGGATACATAGGCAGAAAATCATAAATACAACAATTGAACTCAGGAGGAATCTCATAAACATATCATAAATAGTTCTGTACATATATATATATATATATATATATATATATACATCAATGTTTTCACCACACCGTGGTGATACAAAAGAATAACTGTCCTCACCGAGGGTATACAGAACTATACAACCCTTGTCAGGGTACAAAACATGAACAAAATCAAAACTGAGCCTTCGAGCTCCATCTGCTGCTTTCAGCCAAGCAGAGACGTCTCTACTCGGGCCTTCTACCCTGAGACTGCTCTCTTCTGCCTGAAGAGTCACCTGAAATCACAAATCCCCACACGGGGTGAGATACATATCTCAGTAAGCTCAGGGTCCTTGGGAAATCATCCCCACCCTGGCCCACAATTCACAATACAAACATCAGACAAGCACACATATCAAATCTGGCACATTGGCCTGGTCGTCTGCCCCTCATACACATGAGCAGTTATTTATTCCACAAACATGGCAGAGAATCCCTCGATGCCTTGGCAGAGAACCCCTCAATACTGTTCCACATGACAGAGAATCCCTCAATGTCCTGGCAGAGAACCCTCAATGCCGTTCCACATGGCAGAGAATCCCTCAATGCCCTCAATACATGGCAGAGAATCCCTCAATGCCGTCAATACATGGCAGAGAATCCCTCAATGCTGTTTCACAGTTTATAGCACAAACAGGCACAAATGCACACATAGTAATATAAGTATGCGAAAATCAATGCATGCATTATGAATATGACCACCACTCCCCCGGAGTGTGGTGTGCAACCAAGTGGGAAATCATTTCCTAGGGACTCAGAACTTACCTGGCAAGGTGTCACTCTGCAGTTTCTTCCCTGGTCAGTGGCTCCCGCCACCAACAATTTCAATATCACGTCCTAATCAAAGCATATACTAATATCAAAACCAATCCACAGACATTCAAACACAGAACATATCATATACAGAATTCCCCTATCCTAGGGTTCAACCATTTCAGCCCAGCACACACTAGGCCATCATACTCCTTTACAAGGTTTCTCAAGGCTGCATACTAAGCATCTGAGTCATCCCAGACTCAATGCACAACCTATACATATAAGCTCTGGCCAACATTGGCCCATAATTCAAATATCACTGGAACGATTTAAACCTCAACCAAGGCACCGTTCAAATTAGCCTCTCATGCTCAACACAAACATAATCAAGGCTCTAGCATGTCAGTTAACCATCACAAGTGACTATCACACAGCCACACATGCATCCATAGAGCCAATATCCAAAATTCACCAATTCAAACACTGAACGCTAATCCTTCATCACTACAAAGCTCTGAACAAGTTTCTCTACAAGACCCTGGGCTAATTCAAGCCCCATCACATATGGGTCACTATTCTCATAAAACCCCAAATTCAAAATCAACTGGAGGAACTTGAGTTTCTTACCTCAGTGGCGACCAAGAAGGCTAGAGGACAGCCTTCCTTAGCTCTAAAGTTCGTTCTGCGCCTTGGGTCCTTGCCAAACTCAAGTTCCTAAGCTTTTCCCTTCAGAAGGAATTCTCACTCAATTGGAGTTTTCAGGAGAGGCAATGAAGGATTATAGCTTTCTAGGTGATTCTCTCAAGTTTATAGGTTATTGGGAGGTGTTTAGGCTAGTATATAAGGTCCTAGGAAGCTTGGGTTCATCAATAATGGATGTAAGGGCGTGGGGGAAGAAGAAAATTGTTTTCTCCCCAGCCAAAATCGCGTTCTGCCCTCTATACTGGGCCTGCCCGAGGTCTGGCGCAACCCGCGCCAACATGGCGGTGGCCCTGGCGCCAACAGCGCCACTTCCACGCCTTCCAGAACTTGTGGCGCTACCCGCGCCACACTGGCGCTATCAGCGCCAACCTTCCCTAGCATCTGGCGCCGTCCGCGCCACACTTGGCGCTGTCCACGTGGAAATCCAGTGAAACTTGGTTTTCCAGACCACTTCCCGCGCCACCCGCGCCACCCATGGCGCGATTCGCTAGGGCTGGAAAACCTCTGACGCCCCTCGCGTGGCTCTGACGCTCTAGGCGTCAAGTTCCAGTGGGTCTGGCGCCATCAGCGCCAGCCCTGGCGCCATCCGCGCTATACCCTTAACAGGGTTTTTTTTCCAAAGGATCCCTGGCGCTACCAGCGTGGGATCTGGCACCAGCCGCGCCATATTGAGGGTTATCACAACAATGGCGGAAAATGTCTAGAGGAAGAAGAACGGGTTTTGGCCCCCAAAATCGCGTGAATGACCTTTGATAGTGGCCCTGTCAGAGTTCTCGCGCTGATCGCGCCACTCTGGCGCTATTGACGCCACATTCCAGAGGAAATTGGCTTCCTGGAGCACTTCTGGCGCTACTAGCGCCACTCTGAGGCTACTGGCGCCAACTCCCAGTGCATCTGGCGCTAACGGCGCCACTCTGGCACTACTGGCGCCATCTTCCAGTGAAAAAAATGGCTTTCTGCTGCATTTTCACGCTAACGGTGCCAATCCCACGCTAATGGCGCCAGATTTTAGCCGTCGCAAACGCTTTTTGCGATGGAATATTGAAAATTTAAACTTCTCTTTCTTTCTTTTTCTTTTATTTATTTAGCCTAGGTTATTATAAATAACATTTGTGTTGTCACATAGTAAAGGTATTTTGTTCAGTTCAAATCCAAAATCTTGCATTTGTTGCTTCAACCATAGACTATGTGCACAGCAACTTCCAGCTGAGATATATTCAACTTCAGCAGTAGACAGAGCAACACAAGATTGTTTCTTGCAACGCCATAAGATCAAAGAACTACCAAGTAGATGACAAGTGTCACTTGTACTTTTTCTATCTAACTTGCAACCTGCAAAGTCAGAATCAGAATATCCAATAATATTAATTGAAGCACCTTTGGGATATCAAAGACCAACTTTTGGTGTAGCTTTGAGATATTTGATGATCCTTTTGACTGCTGTTAGATGAGACTCTTTTGGATTTGCTTGATATCTTGCACACAAGCAAACACTTAGCGTTATATCTGGTCTACTAGCTGTCAAGTATAACAAAGATCCAATCATTCCTCTGAATTTTGACTCATCAACCTTCTTTCCATTTTCATCTGAATCTAGATATGTTGATGTTGCCATTGGAGTTGTAGCATCTTGTTTTTCTCCATTTCAAATTTCTTAATTACTTCAAGGCAATATTTGGATTGATTGAGAAATGTTTCATTCTTCATTTGCTTCACTTGAAGTCCAAGAAAGAATGTTAATTCTCCCATCATTGACATTTCAAATTCTTTCTGAATAGCTGAGAAAAATTCCTAACATAGCAAATGATTAGTTGAACCAAAAATTATATCATCAACATAAAGTTGAACCAATAAGATATCATTTTCATGCCTTTTGATGAACAAGGTTTTGTCAACATGGCCCCTTGTGAAAGATTGTTCAAGCAAAAACTTGCTTAGTCTTTCATACCATGATCTGGGAGCTTGCTTCAAACCATAAAGGGCCTTTTTGAGTTTAAAATCATAGTTAGCATGCTTAAAATTAGTAAAACTAGGAGGTTTTTCAACATATATATCCTCGTCAATGTATCCATTTAAAAAGGCACTTTTAACATCCATTTGAAAGAGTTTGAAGTTCATTAAACATGCATAAGTAAGCAATAACCTGATTGCTTCCAATCTTGCAAGTGGAGCATAAGTTTCTTCATAGTCTATG
Source organism: Glycine tomentella (assembly GCA_007407185.1). Taxonomy (NCBI): domain Eukaryota; kingdom Viridiplantae; phylum Streptophyta; class Magnoliopsida; order Fabales; family Fabaceae; genus Glycine; species Glycine tomentella. The sequence continues at coordinate 136,612 of PYAF01004388.1, read as the reverse complement.
CCTTCTTCTTGGTTATAATCTTTAGCAACCAATCTAGCTTTATTTCTAACTATGATTCCACTTTCATCAAGTTTGTTTCTAAAAACCCATTTTGTACCAATAGGTTTGAGAGAGGATGGTCTAGGAACAAGTTCCCAAACTTCATTTCTCTTAAACTGATTTAGTTCATCATGCATGACAATCATCCAATGTTCATCATTCAAGGCTTGATCAATATTCTTATGTTCCATTTGAGAAACAAAAGCCATATTACAACATAGGTTTCTTAATGAAGATATAGTAGATACTCCCTTTGAAACTTCACCTATGATGTTGTCAAGTGATAGGTCTCTTGTTGTTCTCCAATCTTTAGGCTTTTGAACAGGGGTTAATGGTTTTGCTTCAGCACTTGGTTCTTCTTTCTCTTTATTTAAGGAATCATTTAGCTGAATAAATTCTTCCATTGGGCCTGCATCTACATCACACTTTTTTTCCTCTTTAGAGGGATTAGACTTATCACAAATTACATGTACAGATTCTTCTATGCACATTGTTCTTTTATTGAATACTTTATAAGCTTTACTATGTAATGAATATCCAAGGAAAATTGCTTCATCAGCCTTAGCATCAAATTTTCCAAGTGATTTTTTCCCATTGTTCAATACAAAACACTTGCTGCAAAAAACTCTCAAGTGAGAAATGTTGGGTTTTCTACCTTTGTATAGTGTTAGACTTTTGGCAAGCGTACCAATAGTCGTTGTAAGTTACAAAATTTATAAAAGTTCGTCTCCACAGGGACTTGTGCTACTCAGTTAATCCAAATAGAATTCAACAATTGAATAGTTATGTACAACGAGTATGGTCGAAGTTTTGATGTTTTTACGGAAATAACGAAAGATTACGAAAGATTACGGAAGCCAATAAAACGATCTTAATCAACTAAAAAAAAGCGTAGGATTGGATTTCATCATTCATACCTCGGTATCCAATTAATATTACCATGTATAAATCATTTTCTATTATTACTGATGCACACATTAATTAACCTCGAATCGATTTCTCACAATCGAGTTCTAAGGATATTTACCAAATATCGATCCCTCGCATATGAAGTAAATAACCCAACATTACAATCATAATCGCGTGCTATTTGCAATCTAAACATTATGCTCTATTCCTATCAACGTAACGTAAAGAGTAAAATTATTCAGTTCAAATTCTAAGAGTACTTCCTAGTTAAACTTAGAATCCAATTTCATGAAACTAGTGATCAAGTAGAATCAAGCATTAAGAACGGAATAAAATTACCAATAATAAATAGAAAAGACTTATGCATAAATAAATATTAAAAGAAATACTTAAAAGTAGAAGATTACATCCAATCCTTTAAGAGAAACTAACCAAACATGGAGAAAACCTCCTTAAGAGAAGAATTGATGAAGGGTCCCATCACCGCTTCTTTTCGACAGAGTCTCCACACTAAATCTCACTTCTCTCACTTTCCTAACCTACCTAATACTAATATTTAAGAGCCTTAACTAAAGAAAAAGCTTGAGAAACAAAGGAAAGAGAGAAAATTGGATTGCAAGGGATGTTTTTGCCTTGGGGGTGCTTGGGTATTTATAGTGGGTGATCTGCTCGAGTTCACTCGTCCAGGCGACCATTTTTGCCTTTGTTTGGTCGCTTGGGCGAGTTAAGACCAACTTGCAGCCCAAGTTGCACGTCCACTTGGCCAATTGAAGGCCCATTTGCAGTTGTTGCTCGCCCAAGCGAGCAAAATACACTACATTTACTCACTTGGGCGAGTTAAAGGTACTTCCAGAAGGGTCTTTGGGCCTGATTTGCTTTCTGCACCCCCAGGTTTGCTGTTATGAGTCATTTTTGCTTACTTTAAGTGTACGGAAGCTTTCGGAATTCCTCGAATCTAACAAAATGCAAAATATGATTGGATTAATCTTCCAAAATATGAAAACAACATTTATCCTAGTACTCAATACAAACTAACTAGGTTTTAGGGCAAGTTCATAGATAAAGTTCAATGAAATCAAAAGATAAGTGCCATTTTTGAAACATAATTTTAACTGAAATATGGAACTTATCATATAGCACATAAGGGGTTTTCTTTAAAATAGGCCTTATAAGTAATCTATTCAAAGTGTAGCATACTGTACTTACAGTATTAGCCCAAAAATATTTTGGCAATTTGTCTCATTAAGAAGAGTTCTAGCTCCTTCTTCAAGAGATCTATTTTTCCTCTCCACAACACTATTCTGTTGAGGTGTTCTTGGAGCTGAAAAATTGTAGTTAATTCCATTTTCTTCACAGATATTTTTAATAAGTTCATTTTGGAATTCACCACCATGATCACTTCTTATTGAGATTGCTACCTTTCTCATTTTGTGCAAGTTTAGCCATTTTTCTAAATGCAAGGAAAACATCACTTTTGGATTTAAAAAACAGAGTCCAAGTGAATCTAGAGTAATCATCCACAATAGCAAGCCCATAATAATTGCCACCTAAACTCATTGTTCTAGAGGGACCAAAAAAGTCAATGTGAAGTAATTCAAGTGGTCTAGAGGTGGAAACAATATTTTTGTTTTGAAAAGAGATCTTGGTTTGTTTTCCCTTTTGACAAGCATCACAAAGTTTGTCCTTCTCAAACTTGAGTTTGGGCAATCCAATTACTAAATCTTTTCTAATAAGCTTGTTTATGTGGTGCATGTTTATGTGACTAGCCCTTCTATGCCATAGCCAAGATTCATCAATCTTGCTTATAAGACAAGAAGTGTTATGGAAGAATGCATGGTCAATTGAAAGTAAGTGAATGTTACCTTTCCTTTTACCTATATGGATTACTTCACCACTTTTCCCATCACAAATCATGCAGCAGTTTTCATTGAATGTGACTTTAAACCCTTTGTCACAGAGTTGACTTATGCTTAAGAGATTATGCTTCAAACCTTCTACATAAAAAACATTCATTATATTTGTTTTGAAGTTGTCTCCAATGTTGCCTTCTCCAATGATCTTGCCTTTATTATTATCCCTATAAGTGACATATCCACCATCTTTAAGTGTTAAGTTTGTAAGCATGGACATGTCTCCAGTCATATGTCTAGAGCATCCACTGTCAAGGTACCATATTGAGGATCTAGCTCTTAGACATACCTGCAAAAATCAAATCAATTTACAAAGGAAGGTACCCAATTGAGGTTGGGTCCATAGGGGTTAGTTACTTTCTTTTTCTTTTGAACCCAAATGCAATCTCCATTAGGCACATAGAGTCTCCTAACATAGCATTTGTAAGATGTATGTCCTCTTTCCATACAATAGTTGCATATCACAGATTTTGATGATTTTCTAAGGAAAGCATTTTGATTGATCTTTGAGTTAGTATACCTTTTTTGATTCTTCTATTTTGGAGGCACAGATATTGTTTTTCCAACATATTTTCAACCTTTTTTGCACCCCAAATCAAAAGTATCTCCAGCATATCTTTGCACACTTAGCATTTCATCCAAGTTGCATTTTCCTCTATATAACTTTCTCAAAAGATCAACCAATTAGTTGATTTCAGATAAACTTGTCATATATTTTTCTCCTTGAATCTTTTTGTAATCATCAAAATCTTTTTGAAACAAGTTATACTTGTCAACACTTATAGAGGAAGAGGCACATACACATCCATTCAAATTGTAACTTGAAACAAGTTTTTCATTTTCTTCTTTCAAGTTGCAAATATATGTTTGCAATTCAGTAATCTTTGCAACATGCCATCTGAGATTTCCTTTTAGCTTGTTATTGGATATTGCAAGTTTTTTGGCTTCTTCATGCATTTCATGGAAAACACTAATAGCCAGAACTTACCTCAGTTCCATCACATGAGAGATCATCATCTTCTTCATTGTTGTGGAAGTGAGACACATGTTGGCTTCCTCGTTTTCAGTTGAAGATTCTGAGATAGTTGACTTATTATCTTCCCAAGCTATGTAGGCTCTTTTGGATTTTCCTTCCTTTCTCCCCTTATTGTCACCTTGTTGCTTTTTCAAAAAGATTGACATTCTGATTTGATGTGGCCAGATTTTTCACATTCAAAGCATGTAAAATTATTGTCAATCTTCTTGTTGTTATTGTTGTTGTTGTTGTTCTTGTTCTTGTTGATCTTTGTGAACCTTTTGTTCTTATTTTTCTTCAAGAACTTCCTGAATTTTCTGACAAATAAGTTCATGTTGTCCTCTTCATCCTCATCACTTGTTTCTTCCTCTTTTTCAGCTTTTGAAGTTGCAGCTTTTAATGCAATGCTTCTGTTTTTCTTTTCTACATCTTCATTACAAGTTAGTTGAGACATTTCAAGCTCATACTCAAGTAGCTTACCCAATAGTGCAGCCATGGACATCTTTGATAGATCTTTGGATTCCTTGATTGCTGTCACCTTTGGTTGCTAAGGCCTTGTTAGACACTTCAGGATTTTGATGTTCAATTCTTCAATATCAAAGATCTTTCCAAGACCCAATAGATGGTTTGACTATATGAGTGAATCTTGTCTGCAGATGAGAAATGCTTTCATTGGTGTTCATCTTGAACATCTCATACTCATGGATCAATGCATGCTTCCTTGATCTTCTGACTTCTTCAGTTCCTTCATGAGTAATCTCCAGCATCTCCCACGTTTCTTTTGCACTTGTACATCTCACTATTCTAAAAAATTCATCAGAGGAAAGTGCAGAGGTGATCATATTTTTTGCTTTGAAATCATATTGGACAACCTTTTGTTCAGCATCAGTCATCTCATCCCATTCTTTGGGAATCAATTCATTGGCAACAATTTTCTTTGGAATAAAAGGACCCTTTTCTATAGTATTCTAAGAACCTGGGTCATTTGATTGAATAAAGATTTTCATTCTATTTTTCCAAAAACTGAAATGTTCCCCTTCAAACATAGAAGATCTGTTTAAAGAAGCACCTTCCCTGAAGGTTATTTGTGAGATATTCATTTTTCTTTTTGAAGAAAAACTAGTGATCTTGAATAACTCTCAAGAACCAGCTCTTGATGCCAATTGAAAATAATAGGAATACTTCACAACAACCAAGAGGGGGGTGAATTGGTTGAATCTTGGTATTTTAAAAAATTCAAATTCAAATCAGAGTTTCAGGATCTTTATCACTTTCAAAACCAAGAAACCTTTTACTCAATCAAATAACTCAGCCCAAGAATTCAATAGATCAAAATAGAACTTTTTGAACAATGAATTTGATTCAAGAATTAAAGATTAATGAATAAGATGAGAATAGAGATATAGAAATAAGAACACAAGCAATTTATACTGGTTCACTTCAAAACCTAAAGCTACATCCAGTTTCTTCTAATTCACACTGAATTAGAGTTTCACTATTATAAAATATTCTTACAAGCTTTTACAAGAACCTCCCCTTTATCAACCCTAGATAAAGAACAGAAATCTAAAACCTTATTAGACTTCTAAGGAGAAAGATTCAGAGAACACTACTTTAATCTTTATGCTAGAGAACCCTTCTCTAGTCCCAAGCTAGAAGAATCCTATTACAATAGCCAATATCAACAAAGTATGTAAACAAAATTACAATCAATGAGTTAAGGAAAGAAATAACCTGATGATCCAGTGAATGACATGCATATGAATGAGCAATTTCAGGTTGAAAGACAAAAACAAACTCAGAACATTCTTCTTCCTTAACCTTTTGAAAGAAACTTCTTGCTTTAAAGAATCACTCAAAAACCCATGAGTGTTTTAGTTGATGCAAGAACTCATAGAACTCAGAAAATCACTTTGATGTGTTTAGAAAGCTTGTGTATGCTCAGAATACGAATTGATCAAGTTCCAAAACAAGCTGAGCTTTGGTTCTATTTATAACAAACTTTTGTAACTATCAGTAATCGATTAAACGCGCCTAATAATCAATTAAAACGTTCATGTAATCGATTAAAATAACCTTATAATTGATTAAAGTGTTCTGCAAGATTCTGGACATGAGCAACGAGAAAAATAATCGATTATTCCGTCTTGTAATCGATTAAGACAGCAAGCTTCAAATATCAAAATACACTATGTAATCGATTACGATCTTTAGTAATCGATTAAATCAGGAAGCTTTATAAAACAGAATGAGCTATGTAATCGATTACAACATTTGGTAATCGATTAAGACAGGAAGACAACTTTTTCATTTAAGTCTGTGTAATCGATTACTACCTATTGGTAATCGATTAAAGTGTTTCAACAAAGCAGTTTATATGAATGCAAAGGTCAAATAATTGATTATTTCGATAAGTAATCGATTACATTTTTCTTAAAAGCTTTTCCAGAATGAACCAAGAACAAAATAATCGATTATACCTTTAAGGTAATTGATTACAACAGTATAAAAACAATTTTTCCAAAAACCTTTGAATCAAATTAAAACCTTAGTTAAATGTTAATAGCTTTGTTTGATTTTCATGAAAAACACTTATTGAATCAATGAATGAATAAGTGAATGCATGAATGCATGGATCAATCAGATAGCTTTCCTTTTACATAAAATTCCAAGTCTTCAAGCATGTTGAAAGCACAAAACTCATCTTGTATTAAAGACTTCCAAACCTCATGAAGCTCCCCCTGTATCCGACAGAAAGTTGAGAATGTCCTTGACAAGATTTAGAGTGCAACATCAGAATGAAGACTAAAAAGACTTTGTGAGTCTGAACAAAGGACAAAACACTAATCACAATATCAACAACAACCTTCACATGTTACATATGCTGAAGTATGTTACTTCAAAATGATTTGTGTATGTGATGGAGTGTCTGGATTAATGGAGTTGAGCTATCTACATTATCATATCATGTTATCTTCATCAGAAGGAACCTGCATCATAATAGGTCCTTCCTCAGCAACATGAAAATGTATTTATGAGAAACCATCAAAAAGCTACTCAAAAACTGATCATTTGACTAACAACATCAGAATGAATTGATCAGAAAGAAGTTGACAGTTGTAAAGTTAAAAGCAGTTTGTCTACTTCAAAAACAAGTCACACAACTGTCATAGCAACTAGAAAATAGCTAGTTTACATGTAGGGCCTATAAAACGACAAAAGAAACTTGCAAAACATGAGAGAGAAAGTAGGGAACAACCTACACTATGCAGAGATCAGATTCATATATTCTCCCCACTTTAGATGCTTTCTGAGCTCAGAATAGTTGCAGCAGTAGTGCATATAGCTTATAGCTTCATAGAAGATTCACCCCAATTAGTGTTGTAAAAATGTAAAAATCCCTCAAACACATTCTCCATGTTGATAATCTGTATGTATCCCAAATTAACCATGTGGATTAAGTTTGGATGTGAGAGAAGTAGTAGGGAGAATCCATGAAAGGTGGGTAGCTTAGAGAGAGTCTCCAAGATGATAGCTTGAAGAGGCTAGAAAAAATAATACTTAGGTAGCCTGGAGAGGCGAAAAAAAATACTTGTATTGTCTCCCCCATGACTAAGTGGGTGTCATGGTTGAGTGGGGTTTCCTTCCCAAGAGTCAGGAGAATCGTTCTATGGGTTAATTCCATCTAAAGAGGTAAATAATACTTGAATTGTCTCTCCCATGGTGTTATGGTTAAGATAGGTTATCTCCAAGCCAAGACTAAAGGTGGTGCTATGGTGAGGGAGATGTTGTGAATTTCAACAAGAGGTTGATAGTTGTAAAAATCTAGCATGTTGTTGGTTGTGTTAGTGGGTGAGGACTTGATGTAGTCCAAGGTTGGAGTGAACTAATATAAAAATTCCTGTGTTGAATCATCTCTTCCCTTCCTCTTTACATTATGTTATTTTTTGTCATATATACTGCATTTGCATTAGAACATTTTGAGCATCAAAAAGACATTTATCAAAATGCACACATAAGAAGGTTTTCATAACAAGCTTAACTATTTTGTAAAATGATATATATGAACTAAATCTTGTTTGTGATAACAAGATTTGTCTTAGACCAATTCAATCATATGCGTCAAAGTATGAAAGCTTTTATAAAACATGAAATGACTTTGTGCATGAAAAGTTGGAAACAACATCCCGAGTAATATCTTTCTAAGCACAACATTATGACCAACATCATTCTGAGTATTGCATCTGCATAACATAAACTAAGTTTTTCATAATAACAGTATTTTGAAAAATGATTTTATTTAAGTAATGAACTTCTGAACATAAGCAAATGTGAATTAACATTAGGTTCTAATAATCATATCAAACATTTCATAATGATGTTGTGACTTACTTATAGAGCTTAACTATCTTAGTGCTTGAACCTCTATACAATGGCAGATGCAGGTTAGGAATTGTGGGGGCAATTGCCCCCACAAGATTTTATTTTATTTTTTAAACATATTTAAGATTTTTTTTGCCCCCATAAATAGTAAGTCTTGCCCCTACTATATATATGTATATATTAAAATGAATAAAGGAAATTATAAGATAAAAAAGAGAATATGTTTATATTAATTTTACCACTTGATTATTTTAATTTTTACCATTCCTACACCTCTAGTACTAAATACATAGTAAGTTAGTGATACAGAAATACACCTTGACTCAATCCCAAACAGATAGAGAAAAGGAAAAATTGTCACTACTTATTGATATTCCTTGGATCAATTAGGTCCTGTCTGTAGTTTTTTTTAATATTTAATATGGTCATTTACTTTTAAAAGGTTCAATTATGTCTTTTATTTTATAAAATAGATTTAGTTTAGTCTCATTAGTCTTTCATTTGCTCCAAAAAATTTAATAAGTAGAACCTAAATTGGTTTTAAATAAGACCAAATTAAACCCTTTTTTAAAAATATAGTACCTAATTAAAAAAATTTAAAGTAAAATACCTAATTGAATTATTTTGAAAAAAATGACCTAATTGAACATTCAAATCATAAGCGTATCAAATTGAACTAGCAAAATAAGTTAGAGGAAAAACAATTAAACCATTTTATTATAGACTATTTCCTTGCCCACTCTAAGTAAAATTTATGGATCCCTCACGTCCTCTATGTCAAGAATTTCTAAACAACAAGGTAATCTTGAGCAAAAGTTCAGAAAGGTTAAAGTTTCAGGAAAAGTTGGTAAAGTCACAATTTAAATCCCCTTCTTGTGACATTCTGATCACTTTAGTTACGTCCTCATGGGACCAAATGAACTCCGAATGGAGCACATTTGTGGAAAATGATCATTTCCAATAAAGATATTCATTATAGAAGGAAAGAAATTAACCCATAATAAGAGTGTGAACTTACTAATAACGAATTTGGTAAAATTAATCATTTGGAATATGTGGAGGAAATGTTTGGACTTAGAATATTAAATAGGTCTTATGTTATGAAGTTAAAGTGTGAAAGGGCCTAATGAAGCATAAAATGTTGAGTGAAGTAAGGATGATCAAAAGACTTAATAAAAACAGAAAGGTTATGATGAATTTTTTGAGGCATGTAGTTGAGCTTAACTATGGAGGGCATAAATGAGTTAAAGTATGACTTTATTCTTGGGGGTGTTATCCAGTTTGGAATTTCTGTGTGATTCATGTTGATTTCATGGGTTGGAGTATTCTTTTAAGATTGAGTAACCTTGATGCACTGCTAACAGTATCATCTCATTGAGAGTGTGACATCAAGTTTCCCCTGGTGTGGAAATTTATCAATTGCATGGCTTTTTGGGCTTCTTTCACAAGTGGTTTACCAATACCACATGCATCTAGAGTCTTAAGTTGAATTTTTATCATAATGCATGTGTGTTTATGAGAATGTATATGGTCATGTGACTATGGAATGAATAAGTTATCACGTGTAATAATATATGGTTTTATTTTTCCTTTAATCCTTATACTATTATATATGAATATATAATGAGATGTACTTTGTAACGCCTCGTTTTACTTTCTTGTATTTTATTGATTTTGAATAAAATATCTTCTCCACTTGCTTTAAAATTATCTTAGTTACAAATTTCACGAAAAATTCTTTTCTTCTCGCTTAAAATAATTCATACGAAAGGTATTAATTTCGCTTATTACCCTTTTTATAAAGAAATTATTTTATTCTATAAAATCTCTTTTTCTCCTTTTCCTAGGTTAATTCTAAATGAATTAATTATCATCAAACGTTTTTAAGTTCAAAACAAAATAATATACTGTACAAAATACAGTTTAACATAATAAAGTCCAAAATACAAGCCCATAGACTGACCCAAGTCTAGTACAAATTACATATTATCAGAGTAAACACAAAAACACAAAATACAAGCAATCCAAGCTTCCTCATCACATCTTCTTCATAACCATCCATTGCTTAGGCTTCACTGTTCCTCTGCTCGCCCAAATAAATTGGGGTCATCACATGTGTCAACCACAGACACAAAATAGGGTAAGTTTATGATAAACATAGTTCAAGTCACACAATGTATACAACATACAGATAATCATACACATACTCATCATGCGATGCATGCTCATCTTCTTTATATGATGCATGAATCTCTTTCAAATTCTCATCAATTGGTACCATAGTCAAGATAGCCCCACTCTCTCTCTGTGGCACAGAACTTATCCATTCAGTCAGGGTAGGTCAGTGTTGCAAATAGGAAGGTCACCTCCACCCATGTGATCATCATGGTGGTGTGGTCCTCACTGCCACTACCCCCCAGCTCAGACTCCTCTTGTCTGAACGCATGGACTCAGTTAAGCTATCTGACACATCTCCTTTTCACGGACTAGCCCCCGCCAGGCATATGCATATGAAACATGCATGAATGAATTTCTTTTTATCTCTTATTTACTCTTCACTTTATATCTCATACACTTATATTTTCAACATGGAACTAACACAGAGTTCAACAACATGTAAAACTTCTTCCACTGATCACATAAAACTTTACAAAAGTACTCAAGCATACAACCATAGTTCAACTCCATAAATTTCTCAAAGACAAGTCATAATACATCAAAACTCAAGCATTTGTTCAAACAAATAATTCTTAACTATCTTTATCATAAAGCTTTATAAGAACTCATGAAATCCATAAATATTCATAACACAAATATTCCAAATCAAAACAATACTTAAACCATCTTTGTCTCTTTAAAACATTTTATCAAACACATGGTGTGCTTTCATAGAAACACTCAACAACACAGAGAATAATACATAATTTTTACTAAAGCACTCAACCATGCAA